>JAQZBX010002987.1:0-67986 GCA_029593785.1 Cabassous unicinctus
GCTTCAAGCCAGCTGTTTTATTCCATAAAGCTTAAAGGGGTTCCAGGCAGCAAAATCCACAGAAAGGAAAGCCCTCTCAACCCTCCACCAGAATCCCTCACTGGTTTGCTTGTGGGAGTCACTGCTCACACAAGCCTTTTTCCCTGAGGGTGGGGCTCAGCCGTCTGTGTTAACCTCCATGGGCAGGGTTGAAATTCACGAATCTATACCGAGCAATCCATGCCATCAATCTGTCTGCAGATAGATATCCCAAGCTTCTCCTTCCATGCACCCACAGCACAGACCCCCTGGCAGGACCCTGTCCCCAATCAGCCGTCCTCAGAGAGCTAGTCTGTGAGTGCCCTCCTAAACTGATGCCATCTTCTCAATAATGTTTTAACAGAGGTTTAGGAATACTAGAAGCTGCAGTAGATTTAGAAGGCTTCACCTATGCACATATACTCCCAGCAGGGTGCTCAGAACTGTCTTAAGTAATGTTGCATCCAAACTCAGATACCCCTGGGGGGCATCAAAAGAAGCCCCACATAGAATTTTTGTATACACTTTGTAGCTGGTAGGCTTGTCATTGGATTTTAGTTAAGTCCTGTTCAACTTCCCCTGAGGTATTAACACATGAATGGCAGGAGGGGTTAACAAGAACTCCTCTGCTTCCTTTTTGAGTTAGGAGGAATTTTAAGCCATATTATTACCAGACATGGTAGTGTACCATGATTTCTGCTTATCTTGTAGGGCACATGCTGTGGATTCAGCAATGCCAACCAAAGTGGTTGGCCGATAGCATGTCATATGTTCACTGATGAACAAATAGGAAAGATGTGCAAAACATTTGCCAGTTACATTATATCAAGAATTGGTGCATCTCAACAGGTTGCAGAAGAAGAATGCACAGCTAATGAATGTGTCACTATTCTTGTCACAGGAACACCGTGGTGTCACTCTAAATATAAGGAAAGGAAGTTAAGCTCTATATGCATCAATCGGGACCTGGCAAAAAGGCAAGAGAAAGAGTCAGTGGTCATATGGCAGATTCAGCCATTGGTCGGGTTCCCTGCTGCCACCATGGCTCAAGTCAGCCTTCCAGGTCACTGCTGGGCCAAATCTGTAGAAATTGAGAAAAGTGAATAGTAACTAGTTCTGAAAGGGTAGTCATTCAACAATTTCCTGTGGGAGACACTTCTCTCAGCCTATTTGTAGTAACAATTTCCCTTCGAAGACCACCATTTCTGTCTTCCCTTTTTCATGGGCTATAATGTCAACAATTTCCCATTGACTTGAGTGCCTTACCCATGCCTTCTAATCCACTTCCACACCTTCCTGATATGGCAGGTTTCAGGACTCCTTCAAGGTATCCCATGACTAAAGCCAAGGGGCATGCTGGACTAATCAGGGCTAGGCATTACTCACTAAACTCCAGTATGTGTGGGTCATGTCCTGTGGGTTCCTTCCTTTGGCTTTTCAGCTCATGTATGCTATGCATTTCTAGACACTTCTGTTAACCCACCCCTATACCTGGTAGCCCTAACCCCTTGCCATCCTGAGAATCATGTGGAGTGTATAATGGGATAAAAAGCAGGATGATCCTCTGACAGTGGCTGGAAAGGAGAGTCCCAAGTGGTGTGTCATTGTTCCCCCTTTTGGGGCCAATCCACATCTTGATGGGTGTAAGGGTGAATGTGAAGCAAAGCCTGGGTCTCTCCTCTACCTTTGTCTCCTCCCACAGCTTGTAAGCAAGATAAGACTGAGTTTCCCTTCTGGGAACTGCTGAATTCTTCTTCCAAAGTGACAGATTAAGGTGGACAGTTCAAGCCATAAGTGAGTTGTCCAGGCATAGAACTCAAAGTTTCTCATCCAAATGGACATTAAAATTATCCAAAAAGTAGTGTACCTGTGCCTTGTAGGTAACAAGTAAGGTCCATCTATTCCATGACTTGGGGCCAATAAGAGAGTGGGTTTTCCAGTAAAATAGGGTTCTTGGCCACAGGAAATGTCACCTGTTACCCTAAGGAATGACAAAGCCACTTTTCCAAGGTATTCCATGTATGTAATGCATCTGCATGACAAACTAGGAAGGCAAGACCATAGCCTAAAATAGGTGTCCACAGCAACCAAAGCACAGGAACTTGGGATGGCAGGAGAGGGCTGATGTAGTCTACTTGCCATGAGCAGCCTGGTGCAGTCACTATTAGAACAGCTGCTCAAAGCCATTTCAGGCTTTGGTTTGTAATTGACCTCTCTCACATTGGTAAATGGCAGAAAGTGCCATTTTTAATAAAAGAGGTACTCCATGTTCTTGGTCCCATAATGTAATTGTGTTGGAATTTCCAGTTCAGTGGAGAATCCCCCCAGCAATAGAATCATCCATGGGAAATTCAGCTATTTCATCAATTTCATCACGAGTATGTTCATTATATTCATCTGCCAGACAGGGATCTTCCCCTGCCGCTCTCACAGGAGGATCTGCTAAAACAAGCTTTGTGCATCCTTTATGGGCTAGGTTATTTTAATGATGCTCATTGTGATATTGGCCCTTGCCATGAGTATCAACGTGGGTATGATAGATGGTGACTTTCCATGCCTCTAATTGCATCCAAGATTACTTCCCTACACATGGGCACCTTTAGGTATCCAATTGTTTGATCACGCTGCTAAGTCATTGGCAATGGCTCACAAGTCAGTAAACAGGTACATGAGGGTGCTTGGGTCCAAATTTTCCTGGTCTAAGAGGAACACTCACAGTTTCATCTATTGGGCACATTTTCCAGTGAGGCAAGTGAAACAGCAGTTGCTGCTCAACAGATGCCAAGCAGGTTTATCATTGTTGATCCATCTGTGAACCAGTGCTGAGCACCTGGTGGGGAATCCTTGAATTGGGGTCTCCATAATGCCAAGGTAGGGAGGGATGAGCCCTCATGTGGTGTTGCAATAGGATTATCACTGAGATCTCTGATATCCACACACACAGGCACATCACTCCTCAGAATGCATGATACTAAATATATCACTTTAATGATGCTGCATTGCTTGTACTACCTGGATGAGTGTCCTGATTACCCAGGACCCAGGACATAATAGGGATATCTGGCCTCAGCAGGACCTGAGATCTTGGTGAACTTTTCCATTTCCACTAATGCTCAAAATCATGTAAGAAGTTGCCTCTAAAAGGGGGTTGCAACACTGGGTTCCATCTGGGAACTTTGGTCCAGAAGCCAAGGAGTCTATGAGTTCCTATGGCTCCCTCCTTCTATCAGACAAGCTAGATGGTGAGGGTCCAGGTGGCAGAAACTTGTAACTCAAATGGAGATACTAGCTCTAAATTTCCCAGAGATAGGGCAGGTTAAAAGGCCTTTTTTACCTCCTGGAGGAACTGCTCCTCTTATGTCCTCCATTGGAAAGTGCCTGCTTTCTGTGTCACCTGATATAGGGCTTCCAGGAGGATACTGAGATAAAGTCAATAGGCAAATAGCACAATATATGGAATCATGGAGTTGCTTAAGAAGCACTTCTGTAGTTAAGCCCCTATCATCTGTAGTCAGCCATCATGCTCCACTGGCCATTTTAACTGGCCAATCTGGGCAATTTTGGGCAGAGACAGTGGAGTAGATTACACTGGGAGATTGAAAATCATTTATGACTTTAGTAATATCCTTTTCCCCACCATAGAGATAAGAGTCCCTTGCTGGACAATGCAGAGAGGAGATGGGTGATGTGGAGGTCATAGTATTTCACACTCAAATTTGATGGCCAGAATTTGCTGAAATGGGGGAACATATCTCCACAGTAACTGATAGGAGGTGCAGTGGTACAGGACATCAACTACTACAATGCATTCCCCAGCAGGAAACTTAGTCACAGAACTGTCTAAAGAGCCATTGAACCCAAGGTGGCATTAAAATCCAGACTCCAGACCACTATGGAATGTCCAAAGCTTTCCAGCACTTTTCACTGTTCCCCTCCTCTTTGATTCTTCCAAGATAATGGTTATCTATAAAAGCTCCATAGAAGTTTGTTCATTGCCCACAAATTGCACATGTCCTTGGACATAACCTCTTCAGTCCCTGGGATGTGCTGAGACCTTTACCCTACACCTGGGCCATTTTTAATTATGTCAAATCTTGGTGGAATGGCTCCTCTGAGGGGCATGACTCCTGAGTGTAGAAAGGAGCGAGGAGATTTGCAAACTATGTCTCCCCATCCCGCACATGGTTTGGCAGACTAATGGAAGGAGTTGGGTATAGGAAGATTGTCCCTGCTGAGACCATGGACCTTCTTCCTGTTTATATTTTCCCCAATCATGTCCACAGGAGATTTGTTCCGTGGTGTATCTGGGAACCCTTTTCTCTAGTAAACATGAATACATATCTAAATAAGTTGGGGTCTCTAATGGGCCAGTTGGTCTCAGAGCAGGCAGCATTACCAAAAATGCACCCATGGCCTGTAAGCCCTGCCTCCCCTACTGGTCACATTCTTGGCCACTTCATTAGCAGGGGAAACCCTCCCCAAAGTGAGGAGAGTACAATAAACTTGAACATTTGACTTTCCCAGGAAAGCAGAGTGTTATGTAGAAAAAAAATCAGCTCATCTCCCCACTCAGGGAGGTTCTTTCTACTGGCTGGTGTGGAATATCCTTGGGTCTACACCCAATTGTACCTGGGTACCTATAGCTTCTTCCCTGTTACTCCAAAGTTTTGTTGGAATTATGGGGAGGTCTCTCAGAGTGGGCTGTGTTCTTCTATGTCCCTTTAGGACCTAGGCAAACAAAAATGAGGACTGCACTTTGGTCAGCCTTGGCTCAGCCTGGTGTGAACTGCTGCTCCCTCCCCATTCTATGTTTCCCCCTCTCTTAGCTTTAATAGACTACAGTCGGTTGGTAAATGGAGTAGGACCCTATGTAGCCAATATTTTTGACTAAGCCTGATTGATAAGTCACTCATTGTTCCAATGTCATAAAGTCTGGACAGATATAAGAAGAGGTTTTCTCCTGGCTTCTGACAATATCTATCATTTTATCCCTTCCCTGAAAGCCCATACTTTGATTCTCTCATCTGGTTTTCCACCTTCAGCTTTACTACTCTGCTAAATAACAGCAAATCTCAAACAAATCTCAGAAGCAGTCTGAGTAGCATAAGTGCACTGAGTGCTTGATTCCACTAGAAGCATTTATGCTTTTATCTTTATCCTTAAAAGTTGACCATGAATTCAGACCATGAATTTGCTTATGTTAATTATTTCACTTTAGGGAAATTGTACATAATTTGTCCATTTCTGTCAGACATATTTCACTCAAATGATGAATATAAGAGTAGTTAATGTAGAATTAATGCTTAAATTGTACAGTGTTCTTATTTGTGGTGATGTTAAAGTTTCCATATTGGATGGTGGTGATGGTAGAACAACACTGTGAACATTATTAAGAGAAATAAATCATATATTTGAATATGGTTATAAAGCCAATATTAGGTTGTATATATGTCAGTAGCATAATGATTTGAGAAAAATAGGACTGTAAAATGCAAATATGTAATCTTATAGTTACTAGTACGATGATGATAGTTTTTCTTAAATTACTAGACTAACACAAGTTGGTAATAATATGGGAGTATATTATTCAAATGTGAATAATATTATATGTTTTCTTCTATAAATTCCTCCCCTAACCTTGGATTCCCTTTTTCTCTCTTGGCAAAACAATTGTTTTTATGGAACTTTATGTTCTTTATTAATATTTATTTTTATTTTGTTTCTGACTATGATTTAAATCTTTGTTCAGTGATCATTTACCTTTTGGCTGAAGACCAAACTTTGTTATTCTCTTCAATATACATTTGGTTTTAAAGTGTCCATATGTGTCAAGTATATTTGTTGAAGGCAAGTTCTTTCCCTATTAACACTCTGATGGACTGAAGCAATTTTTTAAAATTTTATTTTAAAGAAACAGATTACGTAGTGATACATTAAAAAATTGGAGATTTCTATATGCTCCACACCCTCTCCCTCCCACACATTCCCACATTAACATGTTTCATTAGTGTGTTACATTTGTTACAATTGAGGAAAACATATTGAAGCATTGCCACTAACTGTGGATTGTCATTTACATTATAGTTTACACTCTTTCCTGCACAATTTTGTAAGTTATGACAAAATATTAATGGCCTGTATCCATCATTACAACATCATGCAGGACAATTCCAATATAATCAAAATTTCCCCATATTACACCTGTTTTTCTCTCTCCTTCCCCTCAGAATCTCCAATGACCACTACCTCTACATCAATGATAAAAGCTCTTCCATTGCTAAGATAACAATATATCTATAGCAGAATATTGGCAAGTCTACTTTAGTCCATTTTTCACTCCCCAATCTTGAGGAGTCGGGGATGGTGATGCCACTCTGCCTCTAATTGAGAGTGGGCTTAGAACCCTTGGGTTAGATGGATGGGACTATCTTGCTTGCAGTTGCAGACTCTCTCTGATCCTTGGGATGGACATTGTTCATCATCATCACCTTGATAGCAGTCCTGGGTGAGTCCTGTGAACTGGAGATTGGTTTTGCAACTCTGCTGAGATTCAGGGCCAAACTGGCACATGGACAGACCAAAGGGGAAAAGGGGGAAGGTGTTGGGTATATGGGAATGCCCTATATTCTCTACATGTTTTTTCTGTAACCTAAAATTTACTTTGAACATAAAACGATAAAAAAAGACACTGGGGGAATATGTGGGAAAAAATGTCACTGTACATACAAGACAACAGATCTTACAGTGATGAAAAATATAATGTCTGAAAAAGTTTTTTTATTATTTAAATTTTTAATTTTTTTGTATTTTATATGTTATTTTTCAAACTATCATTATTTCATTTGCTTTTATTTATATTTGTTTATTTTCTTGCCTTCAACTTTGGAGAGGTTTTGGATCACAGAAGGGTCACAACTGTGGCAGGGGAGGAACATTAGTTTGGGGTGTCAGTGATGGAGGGATGCATGGGAGGGGTTTCATCTGGACATAACTCCAAGTGTTCATGAGGCCTTGTCATGGTGGGTGGAGATCCACACAATAACTGAAAGAATATCAAATTCCCATCCTGGGGAGTTCTGCTACATTCTCTAATGGGACAGTATGAATCCCCTCAGTACAAGGGTGGTGCCTAAAGAAGGATGATGGACCATTGCACTGGACCCTTGATATTGATGATTATACTTATGAACCTTTTCTTTTGAAATTAAAATTTAACCTATTATATGTTTCCTAAGAGTTATCTTCTGAGGGCCTCTTTGCTGCTCAAATGTGGCCTCTTTCTAAGCCAAACTTAGCATATAAACATGCTACCTACCCCTCAACATGTGACATGACTCCCAGGGATGAACCTCCCTGGCACTGTGGGATTACTACCAAGTGCCAACTAGCAACACACCTGGAAAAAGACCTTGAGCATAAGGGGTAAATGGTAAATACAAATTAGTTCTTATGGCTAAGAGATTTCAAAGTGAGTTGGGTGGGCATTCCAGAGGTTTCACTTATGCATGGCTCAGCAGGATCTCATTGAATACCACAGTAATTATTGCCTCAACCTTCAGGGCTCCTGAGGGCTCTAGAGACATCTAGGCACTATAGGCAAGGCAGAGAGCTCAGGAGTTTGTCACCCTGCCTGTGGGACATGCCTTGGAATTCATGTTCACCAGTGTGAAAGAGATGGACTCATTTGTGGTTTCCCTACACATGGTTTTTAGGAAGAAATTTTAATATTTCCTCAAACATTTTTAGTGATCATTAGTGGGAAAGTTTGCCTGAAATGCCAGAATTACAATTAGCAGAAATTTATTTGTTAATATTAATAGAAATAAATTAATATTTTATTTGATACATATTTAAATCCACATTAAATTAAAGTATACAGGGTACTGAACAAAATTAGGAGTGTGAAAAAAATCCCTCTCTCTCCCTTTTCCCAAAGGAATACAAATAAATAGGCAGAAGAACTTGCACCAAATCCATTGGATACAATAAAGAATTGAGCTCTACAAGTGCATTAGGAGATTTAGCAGTAAGGGGCAGTGTTTCCCAGACCCAGTGCCTTCCAATCTTTGTTCCAATATACACAACTCAATTGTTCCCCATCATTTTTTCATTCATTTATTCAGTCATTCATTCATTCATACATTCAGTCATTCATTCAGTCATTCAGTCATTCAGCCTGTTACTATGATTGCAGAAAACCTCTATGTGCTCAGGATCCTTCTACCCTGAGGGTTTTCCCATTGTGTTTACCTAGAGGACTCTGATAACCTCCCCTCCAAGCTCACACTAGTATTTCCATATCCATGATATATCTCCTATTGACCATCTCTCACAAATCAAGTTACTTACATTAAACCATGTCTTCTGGATTCTGTATCTTGCTCTGGCTTCCCAGCTGTATACTAGAGTTCATTTGCTCTCAGCTCATCTTTGCATAAATATCCCTGGTGAAATGCTTTCAGATACAGAGAAACGCATGGCACAGAGGACCAGGACAAAATGAGGGCAGTTCAAAAGCATTAAGAAGATAGCTATCCTTCAAGAAATTTCACTCTTTGCTCAAGAGGAAACTATAACCCCAAATGTATCTTGTCCTTCAATCTGCACCTGATCCAACAGCTAGCCCCATGATCATCGGGTCAGAAGCACTCTCTCCCAACACTCCCCTGACCTCCTGGGGCCTCCCTTAGGGAGGCATTCATCAGGATTCACTTTGCTTTTTCCTCACCATGTCTTGCACACAATGAAACCTGGTTGCTTTCTGGGCTCTCAGGCTGCTCATCTGCAGAAACAGCATGTTGCTTGTGATATCTCTGGATGTAGTGAGTTTTTACTTCATGCAGTCTGCATAGTTCTTAGTGTTCCCATCATGGCTTCTCATAGCTACCCATTGCAGCTAATTCCCTGGATCCTTAGAAGATAAATTCAACCAGAAGATGCTGGGGGTGAATCCAGAGAATCACAGATGATTTGAGAGACTTCCTGGGCTTCCTCATGCCTCACATTTTGATAGAGGCTACCAGCTGCACTGTATAATGAACACCTACAAACAGAATTATTTGATTTAGAATCTTCTTCTCTCCTCCCCCATTCCCCTGAATCTATGTTTTTTAATTTCGTATGTGATTACCCTATACAGGGGTCAGAATAAAAGCTGATCTCAGTCCAGATTCCATGTGAGGGTCCTGGTTTTCTCCTGGGCTCGTAGTGTGGAAAGCACAGACAAATGGACTGACTCTTCTAAGAACCGTAAGGTCAGGGTAGGGTCCAGATTTCATCAGCAGAAAGAAGGGACTACATTTGCATACACTCCATATCAGACCTTAGTGAAGAACAGAAAGGTTGATGAAAATACTTGACTGAGGACCTGTTGATGCTGAGGCACAGGAACCCAGCCTATCCCCATTCCTGTCTAAACCTTCCTTCATACTCAAGGCACTTCTTAATGCTGTCCATGTCCCCACCCAGGACACTGCCTGGGGCACTAATAATCCCATAGCCCTCAATTCCACACATGTCAATTGGGTTTCCTGCTCTGTCTCTCTCTGATTTTGCCTTCTGCTTTCCTCAGTGATGTGCATTCTGGGTGATCCAGTGTTGAGAGTCCCTACTGTGCCCCAAACAGACATCTGGGGTCATTGTGCATTAGCCTCTATTAAACATAATGGGCTCAGGTCAGATGACACAGGCTGCTCTCACTGGCAATGGAGCTCTAAATCCACCAATTATAGCATTAGATCACTTCTGCCCACATGGATACAAACAAGTACTTAGAAAGAGGTTAATTTTTCCCTGTGAAAACAGACACCATATTTGGACATTAGCATTTCTTTGGTGACTCACTTCTGAGAGGGAATCTGTCCTGTTAAATTGTTTTACTTCACTTGCAGTTGTGCCAACTAGCAGTATTTCCATATACTTTCACCTCTGAACCTACCTTATTCTCTTCAGGTGAAGCATTGTATTGTGGGGTCTCTTGGACCCTCTCCTGAGCTTCCCACATCCTGAAAGCCCAGAGGCTAATCCATGACCCCAGTTCACACCCAATCTTTAAAAACTTGACAGAGTTACCATATATGGAAATACATCCTTCTCCCACAGTCCTCCTGGAAGAAAGTAGCAGCAAGTTACGCACTTTCAAGGGTATCATTTTTGGTTCTTAGGACTGCTGTAGTAAATAACTACAGACTGGATGGCTTAAAACAACAGAAATATATTGTATTAAAGTTCTAGATGTTAGTTATTCTGAAACTGAGGTGTTGGAGGATCATGATCCCTCTGAAATATGTAAGGAAGAAACTTCTCCTTATTTCTTTCCTGGCTTCTGGTGATGGTCAGCAATTTTTGGGCTTCAATATCTTTCTGACTGTCACATGGTGTTCTCCCATCCTGTCTGACTGACTCTGTTCAAATTTCCTCTTCTTATAAGGACACTAGTCATATTGGATTGTCTACCCTACTCCAATATGATGAATTTTAACTTGCCTCACTGAAGCTGATAAATCCCTATTTCCAAATAAATTCACTTTCTGAGGCATGCAGGATTAGAAATTCAAAGTATATTTTTAGGATACACAATTCAGTCCAAAATAAATATATTATATTTCCATATCCTTGCCCATAAGCTCTCTCTTGGGATTAAAATATGACTTTGTAGTTTAGAGTTTGAAGAATGGTCTCTTGTGTCTACTCCAAATAGACATACAACTAACTTAGAATTCCTTCCCACTCAGACCTTTCTTCTAAAGTTTTGCCTCATACACTTCAACTAGACCTTCACAGTCCACACAGGGATATATGCATACAAACATCTTAATATCTCAAGACATTTAAGGATACTGGATATAGCTTTAGCACACTTCCATTAACATTGTACTTTGGGACACTTTCAGCTGTGTACATGTTTTCAGTGCAATGGTAGCTGCCCCATCCTCCACCTTGGCCCAAGGCATACAGACCAGATGGGCATCTAGTTCACAGGAATAGCTTCACCAGAAGACCTTACTAGAATTATAGACAGAATTGATAGGAAAGAAATGGATATTTAAATATGGATAGGTGGTGAGATAGATAAATGATAAAAGCAAAATGATGCTTAAATTTCTTTGAAAGGAAGTAAACCAACACCTTTAGAAAAAGGGCAACCAGTCTGGTATATCATGTATACAATGATATGAGAAAAACAAAAAGAAAGGAAAGTAATGTCTTAAAACATTAAAGGAAAGATGAAAGAGAAATGGACAAAGGGAGGACAGAAGGAAAGAAGGAAGGAAAGAAGACAGTGATAGAGTGTGTGGAATTTCCACTAAGTAAAATTTTTAGCCCATATTAGATGTGTAGATAACACTGTGTTTTTATATTAAGGATGCAACAATTTTCATGCAACCTCCTTGCTACAGGACAGAATATGAGCCAGTGAAAAATGTAGAGCAATCTACTACAGAAAAGAAGGATCATTTTACCTCAGGGTGTGTCTCCTGTCTTGTCAGCATATTGAGCTGAGTCCCCTTTTGATGTTCTTTTCCCCATTCTCATTCTTGAGGACCCAGCCAGAGCATTATTTCCTTGGTGGGTGTATTTGAGAAAGCTCTGGTGAAGGATGTTTTTAAGAGCACTATGCTGAAACTGTGGGTTCCCTAAGGGTTTTTGATGTTCTCAGGATGTGGTTTCTCTCACTGTGCCCCTTGCACAGTAATAGACAGCTGTGTCTGCGGCCTTCAGGCTGGTCCACTGCAGGTAGGCTGTGCTGGCAGAATTATCTGTGGAGATGGTGACATGACCTTGAAAGGATGGGCCATACTTTGTTTCTGAGTCACTAGGATCAATCTCTCCGATCCACTCCAGGCCCCTCCCTGGTTTCTGGCACACCCAGTGGATCCAGTAGCTGCTAAAGCTGTATCCAGAGGCCGTACAGGAGATCCTCAGAGGCTCCCCAGGCCTTTTCACCTCTGCCCCAGACTGCACCAGCTGCTCCTTGGTGATGGCACCTGTGTGGGAGACCCAGGACTCAGAGATCAGAGGATCCAACCTCCCCACCATCCTCTGTGACCCCAAGCCCTGAGTCATCCCTGACCTGGAATAAGAGCCACGAGGAAGGCAAGGATGGTGGCAGACCCCATCTGTAAAGGTTGATAGAAAGAGACAGCACTGAGGACATCAGATGGCCTGTGGGGGAGACTCCACTGGGCAAGGGTAGCAGTGGACTTAAATGGGAAGTTCCCCTCACTTTGCATATTTACCTCCTCCCCTCCAGATGAGACTCCACAGGGTTCATAACTGCAAAACTTGAGGGCAGGGAAAGACATCTGTCTTAAGGCTCCAGGGATGGTCAAAAAATGTCCCTATATTCCTCCCCCTTCATACCAGCACTGTGGCCTAGATTGCATAGAATTGGAGCCTCATCCACATCTAAAGCACAGTCAGAGTCTACAAAGGGATGAGGATGTGAGAAAAATCTAATGAGTCTGCAGTCAAAGGCACCCAAGTTGTCAGGGACACTAAGTTCTCCCTCTGCAATTTTAGTGGAGGATATATTGTGAGGGAGTTTCTCTTTCTTCTTAGAGAGGGTGTTTAGGATTCTTGTCCCACAAAGACATAGTCCCAATTGAAAGATTAGGTACTTCCTGGAATCATGGGCCTGCATTGGATGTCCTGGGGCCTGAGGGATAGGATTTGAGCCTAGAGTCAGTGAGAAATTTTCAAACCTGCCTTTCAGGTCTATGCTGCTTCCAGTTAAGTATTCTGAGTCCTAGCTCCTTGTTCACTTTCTTTCTTTTTAACATAATAATTTTCTTTATCACGAGAAGGTATCTCACAATGTTTAGATTAAGTAAAGAGAGAAAGAAGTTGTATGTATATCAGTTTCTTCTAATATTCTAAACCATGTAAAATGATTTTATTATATTAAATAGGACATCTACACACACACCAGAATTTGGACAAATTGCTACCAAAATGTTATCATTCATGGCAGACCTAGGCTTCATTTAGGTGTAATACAACTTCCTTCTCTTATGTATCTGATTTGTACTTTTTTGGTGGACCTGTCCTGGAGGAGGCTGCTTGCTTTCTTTATAACACTTCTGAAAGTAACACAAGGTTGGGATGATTTTTGAGTGCCATTGGATTAACCAGACTAGTTCTACCCTAAAGGAATTTCATCTGTTACCTCCTCAAAGATCCTCATGCCACACTGATATGTCTTCTTCTCCAAACATAATTTTTTACCTCCACAGCATTGGGAAGCTGAAAATATCAGCTGAATTACTTGGATATGTGGATTCTTGGAACTGTACTGTCTTGGGTTTCTAGGCTTGCTTAGCAAAATCCTACGACTTGGTGGCACAAAACAAGAGGGATCTATTATCTCAAGATCAGGAGGGGAGATGTCATTAAAAAGGTATGCACATGTCCATGCTCCTGTGAAGGCTCTCAGGGAGAAAATGTTCCAAGAATCTCTTCTGGCCTCTGGTGTCTGCTGGAAAGCTTTGGCATTCTTTGGCTGTTATCTGGAAAACTGTAATCTTTCCCTCCTTCCTCACATGTCCATCTCCCCTCTGATTATGATTACTCTTTTTATAAAGGCAATAGTCATTGGAATTGGACCCACCTGCATCCAGTATGACCTCCTCTTCAATTAACTAATTATATATGTAAAGATCCTGTTTCCAAATAAGGTCACATTCTTTATTTCCAGAGGACATGAATTTTTACAGGACACTATTTAATCAATTACATGTAGTTTTCTTTAAAATGCAAACTAGGGATTAGTGACATGGGATAGTGTCAGGGTATGATGTGTGATATAAAATTTACCACATTTCTGCACCTTATTTTAATTTCCTGTAGGAAACAATCTATTCATATGGAAACAAGCAGAAAGGGCAAAATAAAAATTGACAAAAATGGAAAATCAATTCATTTTGACCATTCACTTATAAACAAGGTATATATTATAACATTTAAGTAATTTTGAACTCAGTAAATATGTATATAACCAGTATAAGAGCTACAATGATGAATTTTAATCTATCAAAGCCCCAGATAGCATTGAGGACTTTTTTTTTCCAAATAAATATTACTGACATTACAGAACATAAACAATTTGGATGTATTTGTAATACTCAGAGTGCATTAGTGGATAAGATCATTTTAACATGCTCTCAAGATGTAGGTAAATTAGATAACACTTGCTGAGTATGAAGCATTTTATAACAATAATCAATCATCCTCCATGAGTCATTGCAGGCATGTAGGGGAATTGCTCAAAGGAATAAGCTTTGTTCTCTGCACAAACATCACATGAATAAATGAAAGCCATATATGTGCGTGGCATATCTCTGCAGAAATTATGCAGAAATTATTATTTTGCTAACTTAAATATAGGCAATTTGATGCAACTTCAAAGGTGCTTTTTATTCAAATGGCCTCACCCTAGAAATTATTTTCCTTAATGATGAAGTAAAGGCCAAATAAAAATATTTGAGTTGTTTAAGTTCAATGTTAAATCTTCCCATATGTCTAAATTAAGTCAGGAATTATAGAGGCAATTCCCTGATTAAGTATCATTACATTCTAACTTAATATAATGTAGGTATAAGTAAATTATTGACAAGTAAATAGTGAAAACTTAAATGAAGAAAATTATTAGAAAAACATTCATGCAGATTTTGGCCAATGTCACTGAATTTGAAAATAATGATTGGAAAAACCTTGACCAAAAGGGGGAACATTAATGCTAAAGAGTTTTTACAGCTAAAAGATTTCAAATTGTGCAGGGATTTCATTCCATAAGTTATGCTTATGCAGGTCAAAATGATGTCTCAGAGTAGACACAGCTGTAAGCAAAAGTGGAAGGGATCTAGGGATTTCCAGACACTAGGGGCAAGTCATCCAACCACCTGAAATCAGCAGCCTTTTGGCAGACCTTATTTTGTTATATATGATGAATGTTTCCCCAATATTAATGAGTTTGATTCATTTATAAATTCCCTACTCTTGAATTGTGATGGTATGAGAGCCCTAGAATAAACAGCCACCACCAGCGGACACGGCCCTCCCCCACCCTGCCTGACAACGAGTGAAGTAGATCACTGTAGCCTATCGACCTGAGTGTGCTAATCACCCTATTATTCACATCACCTCCACGCCTTAGCGCGTGTCACCACCACCTGAGCTCTGTTACCTAATTTCTGCCCCTCCGGCCAGCAACCGACTGCCTAGCCAATCATTAGCCCAGCCTCACCGCCAATAGCATAGCGCCCCATCACCCAATAACCCTATAAATCCTGCCCTCTTCCTCAATAAACGTCTTGTGCCATCAGCCTTGTCCCGCAGCTTCTTCACTGCGCCGCCCCTCGCCCCGGATCCCCTCACACGCCAGCCGGGCCAACAGCACCGGGTCTCCTCTCCCCCCGCCCCCAGCGCGACATCATTGAATCATTTACCTCTTTTATTTGAACTTATAATTATCACTATACTCACTAAATATATACCTAAGAGATTTAAATGTTTGGTCTCTTCATGTTTTGGTTGATCTCCAAATCTCAGCTGAGTTGTGGCCAACACCTATTTTCCAGTTCTTGAGACTTGCCAAGGACAGCTAACAAAATGATGATGATGGACAAGCCCCATCCCACAAAACAAAGAATTTCTACAACTGCAATCTAAGCAGTTCCTTCCAGCTGCCCCATAACATCTAAGCCCCCATCAACCTAAGGAGAATAGACATCATCCCAAATTCCTTGATTGAGGAATGAACAAACATAAGAGGGGAGTGCAAAAAAGGACCAAAGTAGATTTATTGTTATTGTAGTCATTATCTTGTGGTAACAGAAAAACATAATACTGATATAAAAATAGTTCTTGCCAGAGGTTCTAAGGTGAGGAGCAGGGAAGAATAAGTGGAACACAAAGCATTTTATGGTATTGGATTGGTTCTCTATGATACTGCAATGATGTATACATGCCATTAAATATTTGTCAAAGCCTATGAGACTGTACAGCACAAAGTGTAATCCATGCTGTAAGCTATAGACCTTGGTTAATAGCATCATTTCAATATTGGTTCATCAACTGTAGCAAATGTTCCACATGAATGTAAGAGGTTATTAATAGGGGAAAATGTAAATGGGAGAGTGGATGGGTTATTTAAGAATCCTCTATAATTTTGGGGTTTCATGTAACATTTTTATAATCTAAAACTTCTATAAAAATAGTTTATTATTATAAAAAAGAAAATGAAATTAACTCAAATAAATATAATCTTAACTGGTAACTGGAATCTTGAAACAATCCAGGTACTGAAAGACATAAATAATTTGAACAGAAAGTTATTCCATCAATAATCATAACACAAAGGAACTCTGTCAGTGTATATTGATGAATAATAGAGTTAAGCACCACAGTGACCACCCCAGACTGAGGCAGAATGAGCCATCTCAGGAGACAGAAGTAAGTTCAAAAACATCAAAGCAACAGAGGCAACTGGATAAATGTATCAACTCAATATCTACCCAAAACTTTTACAGTTAATAATTGTACATGTAATATAAGTACAAATTAGCTATTTAAAAATCATTAAATTGTTGAAGAAGGTCTCAGGAGGTTGAGGAACAAGGAAAACCCCACTCCATACAGGAAACCACTCCACAGCCTCCATCTGCTCCTACTCCTGGAGCTGGGTTCCTGCCCTGTGCTCTGTGTGTCCTGAGTGCCCCCTGCTGCCCATCCCTCTCTCTGCACATGGGATTTTGTGTCTGGGCTCAAACACCAACTTTCCCTTATTGTATGTCCACCCAGTAATACAGAGTTGCAACCTTGGCAGTCACAGCTCAGCTACAGGGAAACTTGGATGTTCTTGTAAGTGTATCTAGAGATGGAGAATTTACTCCAGAGAGGTGGATCATAGTATGCATTTTCATTATGTTATATTTTGCTCCACTACTGCTGGCCCTCACAGGACCTGGCAGATCCAAAACAACAGGAACTAAAGATTGTGATGGAGAATCCAGAGACAGTGCAGGTGAGACACAGAATCTATGAGGGCTTCTCAAGATCTGGGTCTCACTCATAGAGCTGAACCTGGGCTAGGAATTTGGGGGCAACATGGAAGTAAAAATCATTAGTGGCAACTATCATACTCCTTATTTAGATATCCCTTATTGGAAATCTCTGATGCCTTCAAAGGGAGAAGTAAAAAACAGTAACAAACAGAAGAACATACTCAGGAATCTCAGAATTCTGGACAACATATATGATTCCTGGAGAATACAGCACAGGGTAAGGAAACAATGCACAGATACTGGAAACTGATTTGCATATGGTATGCCAAGGTATAAGGCAGAGAAGGTCTTCAGGGCCCCAGTCTCTGTTTAGAATATAGGAAAGGAAACCTGAGCCCATCCCCTGGGATGACCCTCTCTTTTTCCAGTGGCTTGGAGATTCAGGTCAGAGAAACCAGTCTACAGAGAGAAAGCTTTTAAGGTAACAGAAAAATATAATCTGAACTTATGAGAAGTTCCTGATGATAGAGAAATACCCAACTTTCCCTTCTCTCTCCTTTTCAGGAACACAGGTTATGATGAGCTCATGCCTTATTTTACTCTTAACATTCCACTCAGCACAACCTGCAAGAACATTTTCATGAACATATATATTGAAACATGGGTCCCAAAGACCACAGAACTGGGTTCATATTCAAAATCAGCCTTGGGGATTTACATGATTGGCCAGTTCATTGAACCATGCCCAGGGGATTTTCCACCTCCAGAATGGCTAGGTGAACATTCACCTTCTGGATGTGAGAAGCAAATGGACCATGTTCCTTCCAGGATTTTTTGAACAGAATTTTTAATCAAATTTAGAAAATAATTATTCACAACAGAGAAGATGATTTCTTTGATCTTTTCCTACTCCCTGAACAAATCCAAGTGGGTTCTCCACTCATGTTGAACTTCCTGTACACTAGTATTAAAAGGACGTCATGAGGTATCCCAATATACCCTGCACCTCTTCCAATCTCAAGATTTCTGGTGCTCAAGTGTGCCCTGGTTGTGCACTCTGCAAATTTTTGGGCAAGAGGCACTGAAACTTTAATGAATATAATTAATTCAACTGCTTGTGCATCTTAATATCCATAATGCCATAATATAAACCACACAAAAAGATAGTTAAAATGGTAATTAATTTTCCTCATGTATTTGGAGGCTGGAAGACTTTTTTCCTTCTGTGGTCAGAAGCTGGCAATCTTTGGGGTATTATAGCTTTTCCATCACTTGGCTATGTCCTCTCCTTTCTCTTCTTGGTTCCTTCATATTTTCCGCTGATAGCTCTTCCCTGAGGCTTTCTCTTTCTGAATTTCTTCTGCTTATAAAGGACCAATGTAATCCCCAATAAAGCTCATTCTCACTCTGTTTTGCCACAGCTTAACTAAAAATAACAGCTTCCAGAAATCTACTTTATGATGGGTTCGCACATACACATGAATGAATATGAATATCAAGAACAAGTCTAAATTTGGAGGACATAACTCAATCCATGAATTTCTGTTGGAGTTAGAATCATGTCCCTGATAAAAGACATGTTCAGGTCCCAACCCTGCACCTGTGGAGGTGAACACATTTGAAAAAGGATCTCCACATATGTTATAATATAAGGTGTGCCCAAACTGAGTGCAGATGGACCATAATCCAAAGTGCTTATTTCCTTATAAGCAAAGGAAATAGAACACGGGGAAGAAGTCACAGGGTGGAGCCAGAAGATGGATGTCAAGGGAATTCAGACGAAAAAGGCAAAGATGCTGGCATGTGCATTGTTATGTCTCAGAAAATCCAAGAAACCCCAAAGTTTGCCTGCCTACCAGGAGATGCTGAGCTTGGGAGGAAGCAAGTCTTCTTGCCTCTGAAGCATAAGCCAATAAATTCCTTTTCTATGGTAATTTTTAGCAGCCAGGAAACTAAAACATATTCCCAAATGCAAAATACATTAATTCTATCATAACTTCACAAAACTTTAAGCCATCTCAGAACAAATAAAAAAACAAAGAATCATTAAAATCATTTGTGAATGTGGTTTGTCCTGCAGCAAAATTTCAACCAGTGAAACTTGGAAAACAAGTTTTCTTTTTTTCTAAATACAATATTGTAACAACAGGAAATATATTCCCATTGTAAAGGAGATAATTTGGAAGGAAAACAGGCATCATGTTTCCCAAGCCAGATCAAACCCAAGCAGGATCAACTCCATTATATTTCAGTGTGTGAGAGACATCTGTGGATGGATGCTTTGTACTCCTGCCCTGTGCAAGCAGCAGCCTCACTCTTTCTATGTGCTGTCACAGTCCCCATGCCCTCTCTGAATGCTGGGGTCTAGATCTCACCCTCTCAGAGCACTGGAATTTCATGCTCACTTTACCTGAAAACTGTGATCAGGCCACAACCTCTCAAAGAATAACAGTGTTTCTACTAGTGCACATTTTCCAAAACCCTTGGCAGCTTTGTGTGCAGCTCAAGGGGAATCAAACCATCAGACAAAGTTCCCCTCAACATAGCCTTCCTGGATAACTGCATTTCTAATCCTGTCTCCCTCTAAGATACCTGAATGGATTTATGTTCATCCACACCTTCTTTAGTAAAAATTTATTCAGTGAAACTTCCATATGGAACCTTGTTCTCTGCTTGATGCCTACCCAGAAGTTGAGAGTGTTACTTGATAGGTCATCTTTTTGCCCAGTTCTCAGAATATGCTATCTGGATACACTGAGCATTTCATGAATGAAGAATTATTGGTTCCATTGTGCTTAGAGTTTAATTCTCAGATTAACACTTTCCTCTTACATGTTTCTCTAAGCTGCAAGGAGAAACCAAGCTGCACCTTCTACCCTTAACTTGGGAATGCCCTCAACTAAATATTCAAGGTCATTGCTTACAAGGTCCACAGTCAATCCAAATTATGTGCTACTTCATATTGAGGATTGTTTTCCCCCAATTTCCAATAACACTTTCATCATTTCCTTCTCTGTCTTCATATTTCAATATTTCTATGAGTAGTCTTGTGAAATAAATTTAGGCTTTTTCTATCAAGCACCTCACAATTCCTCCAGCCTCTACAGATTACTCAGTTCCAAAGCCATTTCCATATATTTAGGTATTTGTAATAGCAGCCCCCATTTGACAGTACCCAAAACTGTCTTAGATTCTGGGATTGTATAGTAAATACCTCACAACTGTTGGCTTAGACAATAGGCATTAATTGTCTCATGGTTTTTGAGACCAGAATGTTTCCTTCTTCCTAAGTTCCATAGCCTTCTGGATGACTGGATATCCTAAGGGTTCTTTTGGTTTCCCATCATATGGTGATGTCTTCTTTTTCTCTTATAGATTCCCATAGACTTCTGGCTACATCTCTGACATTTTGTTTTCTATTTCTGAATTTCTTATGCTTATAAAGACTCCAGTTGTCCAGATTAAGGCCTAACCTCATTCCATTAGGCCACACCTTAACTAAAATAACATCTTCAAGAGATCTTATGTGCAATGGGTACACACCACAAAAATGTGGATTAAAACAAAGAACATATATAAATGTATTGCACAAGACACAAGTCAGAACAACGTGTAAACTGCATCAAGCACAAAATTCAATACAAGGCATTTTTAAAGTACTTATTTATAAGTGCCATTTGTGTGGCTATTCATTACTACACAGACTATCTGAAACTGAGGTCATCAGCCTTTGAAAATTAAGTGAACACTGAGGTCACACTTGTAGCTCAAGGTGGACATGCCTATATCTGACAATAATTTTGAAAACTTTTTTGATAGGCACTCAAATATCATAATGAATTCATGTCTCTTATTTTACTTTGACATTCATATCTCTAAATACCAAATACCAAACTGCCAGTTTCTAAAATACTTCTATGGACATCTCTCTATTTGACAATTATCTGTGTTTCACAAAGCTCACACACTCAAAAGATGGTTTATCCATGGTTTGATCTGTGTCCCTTGTCTTTGCAAGAAAAACCAAGGAGCCCATTGGTACCTCAGAATGTTGAAGAGTCCCTGGAAAGACTTTCAGGTTGGAGTAAGTGGAGAGCTCAAAACACAACAGGGGATATTGTCTATCTTCTTCCTGCACTTACTCCTGGAGTTAGGACTTTGTAGTCAGTGGGTACAGAGTGCTCAAAGCAGCCCAGTACACTGCAGGCATCCTAAATGGAGAGACTTCTGCCTAACTGCCCTTCACTTTGGTTGCTGGTGTTTGTCTTGCACATTAACCAATGCCTGTGTCTTCAAGTTTCAAACTACTCAGTTTCAAATACATTTGGCCATTGACATTGTCCTTGGTAAGTGTGGCATGAGATTTGAAAGCAGGGCTGTAGATATTTCCATCACTGACCATCTTGCCCACATACAACAGTTTCTCATCTAGGGTTTGGCCGTTCCATAAAAAGTGAGAAACGTTGAGTGGGAGTCAATATGTGGAGGTTATTGTGATGGTTTGAGAGGCCCTCCCCACTCCTGGGTTAGAATCTGGTAGCTGGAACTCAAACAATGTTATCTTTATCTAAACACAACACATATTTATGAAAGTCACTGTTTCTGAATGTGAGTTTCTTACAGGGTAGGCTACCCAGCAAGTTAATAAGAATCTAGTAAGGTTTCACATAGTGGGATATTTACATCTGGGGTGATTTACATGTGGTCTTGAGAGTACAAAAGGGGTAGGCTCTGAAGGTGAGTTTCTAGGTTATGTACCTTCCAGGGAAAGGTTTCTTCCCTGTGTCCTAGAAGATCAATTTCCTCCCACTAAGTTGCTAACTTTCTGGGCAGTCCAGGCAAGGGGCATCCTGGGAGAATTTCCGGCTTGTGGGCACAAAAGCAATGAGGAAATGATGGGCATTTCTAATTATCTCCAAGACCACTTGCGGTGGTCCATTCTTGCAGCTTCTACCTTGAAGTCTCATTACATCATTCCTGTTCCCTGATTGGTGAGTTCCAGATACTGTCTGAAGATTAAGTCAGAGAAAAATTTACAGGTTTACATTTTGGATCCAGGAACAAAGTAGAATGTCATTTTATTTTCATATTTCCTTTCTCTATTGCTGAAATTCTTATTTAGATGCATAAATATCTACTGGGTGTTCCATCAACCCATTTTTCTATGGGTCCATGGTGTGTCAGGAGGTATGTTTTCATGGAGCACTGACTGGTGAGGAAAATCAGGTAAAGTGTTTTTCTGAATAAACATTCAGTCTAGACAAGGTGTCTGGAAACCATAGCCAATAGATCAACTGCCTGGACTTGTGAATAAACATTTTTTGACACACAGCCACACTTAGCATCACTGCCTGTGGCTGCTTTCACACTACACAGCCATAGAGTAGACACCATAGAGATTAAGTGACCCACAAAATCTAAACTAATTTTTATCTCTCCCTTTAAGTAATTATTTGCTGAACCCTTGTCTCGGGGGAGTGTTAATATCATAGAAACCTATGAAATAAATAATACTTCAATATGGCAATAATTATGAATGAATAGTACAGAATGATGAAGGATAAAAACTAATTTTATGGAAGGTGGTTAGATCTGGAATAACTTTTTTAAGAAATAAATCTTGAAGAAATAATTTGAATTTGCCACAGTAATTGTGAGACGAAAAGCATCTCACCAAAGAGACTAGTGGTAGGAAGGAAAACATTTATCTTTTATGGGTAATGGGTGATTGATTAGCCGGGAGACATCAGTGGGCCATTAGGCATTGACGAGGCACAGTGTTTCCTCCTCAGTAGAAAATCAAGTAATATTTTACACACATAAGGACAGAGAAAAACTGTAACTTTAAAGGTACTATGTGGATAATTGGATTATCCATGGAGCCTTTGTAGAATCTTGTCTCCTGTAGATTCAGGTAGAGTACAAACCAGGTTTTAGTTTTAAGGTTTACATAATGTTCAACCCTTCCCTGAATCTTTTACTGAAAAGATCACTAATATAAAAGTTGGAAGCCTGAACATGGAGTTGTGATTTTGGATACAGAAAGGAAGAGAAGGAGAACACTGAACATTTAAATTGCCTGGCCACTTCTTGCTGGTGGAGGCACAACCTTACCCTTTTAAGGGAAGCAATCTTCTCAAGATCTCAGTCTTCCCTGAGTGCATTTAAGTCTCTTGCCATGCAAGTAGATGTAAATCCTGTTGGGATACCCCAAACTCACCATACACATATGAAAATGCACACTCACACAAACACACATCACTTATTGCTTCCAGGACAATCAGGTCTAGGTGCCAACTTGGCATCTATAGTAATCTGTAATGTCTGAAACAAAGAAAAAGGAGTCCTTTATAGTTATAATGAGCATCATCCTGAGGAGACTCTATGGTCAGGCATTGTGGCATCAAGGAGAGATGTAATAGGACTCAATGAGGCTGAAATTGTTTACACAGTGGTCCAGATAGAGATTTCAGAATCTCATGGTAGTATAAAGCAACCTACTCTATTGTTAATAGAAGCCTGAGATGAATAAGTTTGAATAACTCTTCCAAATACCTGTAGTTGGAGAATAAGTGGTCAGAAAACTCTGTGAGAAGAGATTTTCTTTGTGCTGCTATTATTCATATGAAAAGGGCCTTATTCCTGGGCCCTGGTTTACACTGTATCTGTATCCAAGACCCTGCCAAGGCAACACTTGTATTCTCTGACATATTTCAGGCATATTTATAAGTGGCTATCAATATCTCTGAATATTTCAATGCCAGCCATTTCAATGGCCAACTCTGTGCAGCTACTCTTGAACACAGTGATGTAATTCCCAAGTAAATCCCATACCTTTTAACCCCCATTAACTACTCACTAGGCTCTTCAGATAAATCCTTGGTTACGAGATGTGGAAAAGACAGTGAAGTAGAATGATAAGTTGCCACAAGAGACAGATCATCTACTATTGCCATTATGTCTGCTCCATGCATTTTCTTTGGCTCTGTTTCATAATTTGTTTCCAGTGCCAATATTTACAAACATTTTACTCTTATAGACCTGGATAAGCATATATAAATACATCCCATAAATCTGTCTATTGAGATAAAAAAAATAAGTTACTGCCAAATAGCAATGCAAAAAACAGCTGTCAATATCTTAGCTTATACATACCTTTATTCAATGTAAGGAACTAGAGACTGTTGTATAAATGTCTGTTTCTAGACCTGAAAATGAGCTTGTAGTGACTTGTAAAGCTGAAATGTTAAGAAGTATCTAAAAACAAGAGGATGGGATAGTTCAAAAGGATATGCAAGCCAACCTGATACAGCTCGCAATGACCAAAGCTGTAACTAGTTAAATAAAGTAAATAATTTGGCATTTTCTATTAACCCAAAGCATTAAATAAATATCCATGAATCAATACTGATCTAAATCACATAATAAATAATAAAAAATCATTATGAAGCTGGGAGAGACAATCTCCCCTACAGAGTAATTCCAAATAATTTATTTAGATACTTAAATGAAGTATCATGAAGCTTATATTATTAAGCTTAATCATCCCTCCCTAATGTGTGTTGGTACTGTTTAGAGACTTGACTCCAAAGAGACAAATATGGAAAGGGGAAAATAATATACATTCCCAATGGAGAAACCCAACAAACACTAGCTCATCTAGGTTATCAAAGTCAATCTCACAGTGATAGATAATATTTGTGTTCCATATCACTGATAAAATTGTAAGAAATGGCATTTTATTTCTGTGCCCTTCCTCTCTAAAATCTATAATATCAGTATAATCATAAGAAAAACATTTTAAAAAATTAACAACTGCCTGGAACTCTTAAAAAAATATGTCATCAACTTTCAAATCTTTCAAGGTCAAGAACATTGAAAACCAGAGAGAATTACACAAACTATGGGAGCCATGTAATGGTATACAATATGATATCATAGATGGAATCATAGAATAAATAAAGGATGTAATGGAAAAATTAGTGAAAGTGATTAAATGTGGAAATTAGTTAATAGTAACATGCAGATAATATTTTCTTAGTTGTGTCAAATGGGGCAAAGGAATGTAAGAAAATAATAGGTGATTCAGGACAAGGGTTATTTAACATTATGCACTATCTTTGCAACACTTCTGTGAATATAAAACTATTTAAAGATTAATATTTTAATTTAAAAACAAAACCAAATAATTGATGGGAAGAAGGTAAAGGAATTGTACCAAATAAAATATGTAGCATTCACTGTTTAATTAAAATACAAAGATGATTCAGGACCAATGTAAAATGTTGCAAGTGAAAAGGTAAAACAATATAACTTCTTAAATTTAAAACTATTGAAAGAGTTTTTGAATAAATATGGATAATAATAAATATATGTGAAGTATAAAAAATTGAAAAATATAACATAGGTAAAAGTTTTTATACAAATAAATCTTACATTTAAATAAAAACACTACCAAGAATAAACAGGAAAGACAAAAAGAGCAGCACAGAGGGAACTAATTAAATGTATGAAATTATATTTACTAGAAGTATTTCTGGAAATCAGAATTAAAATTTTGAAATCCAAAAGTCCAAAAAATATTAATCTGCTACTTCACAAAGAGGACTATGTGGTAAAGTAATATGAGGAAACTACTACATTCCAAAGTAATCAAAGGCATTCATATCGTTGGGGGGAATAATATTTTATCTTATTCTATTAGTATATGTCTTCATTTTCTTGAGCTGCTATGATAAATACACACAGTTTTTAACTGTTGGTTGGTTGAAGCAATCAGAATTGATTTTCTCACAATTGTGAAAAAGACAAGTTCAAAATAAAGTCCTTTACAGGCCAAGTTTTCTCCCAGAGCCTATAGCATTCTGTTGCTGGCTTGCCAGTATTCTTAGGATTCCCTGGCTTCCATCTCTGTCCCTGCCACATGGCAATCTACCTCATTTTCTGGCTTCTTCTGATTTCTGGCTTCAACTGACCAGTGACTTCTACTGAGTTACTACGTTCTAATTTCCTTTGCTTCTAATGACCCAGTAATACGGATTAAGTGCTACCATCATTCAAATGGGCTTCATTTCCATAGGATCCTCATATATCCTATTTACAAATGAGTTTGCACCATAACTAGTAATAACATCTTTGTAGATCCTATTTACAAAAGTATGCACATCCACAGGAACACAGGTTAAGGATTGAACACGTCTCTTGGAGTACATGTTTCATTCCAAATCTTCCTTCTGGACTGCAAAATGTCAGGTTCTTTCAATATGCAAAATACATTTATTCCACCCCAATGTCCTCAAAGCCTTAAGCTGTTCTAAGATTTCTAAATTCAAAATCTTATCAAAGTCATTTATGGGGAGGTGTCTTCTTGGGAATATGAGGGAGTAGAGAGCTACAGGACACACTCCTCCTCCTGCCAGTGGACAGACAGAAACTCTCTGAAACAACATTCTGGGTCTCTAGAGGCTAGGTGAACACTCTAGAATATCCAGGAAAGAGCAAGACAGAGGTACTGAGTGGTTATGGCAGAAAAAATGTGAGTGAATTGCTCAGTGACAGTGACCAGCCCTCATGCCCCACCCTGGAGACTTCCTCCTGAATGATATATGCTGGCTGCCACAGATGGAGTGTGAAGGTCTTCCTACCTGGGAACATGGGGTACATGGTCAAGTGCTGAGCATGACTTATGATCCACCAATGTGGAGTGCTGGCTCCCAGCTGTGAATCATGGCTCAGTCCTGCCCTAAACAGGAATCCTCAAAGCCATGGTTACAATTCCATCCTTTATTGCTGCCTCTCTCAGCTCCTATCCAGAAGTCATCATGCAGGGCTTTGCCCTCCCAGGTGTGGGTCCAGATTAAAGCCACTAGGCCTGTGGTTGGCTGAGGAGGTACAGACTTCTGTCAAAGTCCAGCTCTAGGGAACAATTGATGCAAATTAGCCCAATCCCCTCCTGAGGAAGAGGCCACCTGACTGCATAGAAACAAGATTTCAAGCCCATCATGACCCACTTTTCCTTTTCTCATTTCTCTCTGGACAATGCAGCCCTTTCCAAATAGGTGATAGCTCAGGGAGAACTCCTAGGGTTCCAGACAAGAGACAAGTCTCTGACCACCCCATGAGGCATCTGCTACTAATGAGAATTGGCGGGCTTTTCCAGCCCATTCGTTTAGCTGTCCCAATCAGGATCAGCCTGATGTGAGTTTGGATCATGTACAGAGTTAATAAGTGCTGGAGCCCCATTCTTGATGGAGAGAACAAGATGAGGCACCTGTATGATGCACCTGGGGCCATGACAAACTGTCTCCTCTTGTGCTCCTGTACCCTGATGTCATGGAGCTCACCATGGTGGTTGGAAGCTAATCCTGGGAACCCAAATCTCTCAATAGCCTTGTAGAGGATGAATATACATGTTCAGATGCTGGGAAAAAAAAGTGGGGGCTTTAATTTTTGAATCAGATGAAATTATTCTGCCATAAAATAATTTGTTCTTATAGTAATTAAACAATTATACATATTCAACTTTATTATTGTTGTCATTATTATTATTATATTTTGCCTGGGCACATTCAGCAGAGAGAATTAATTCCACAAAATTAACTGCACAGTGTCAGAGTGTTAGTTGAATCAAAGTTTGTTCATACTTCCAGTCATATCCAGAAGAACAAAATGAAGAAAACTGATTCATATGTGTGAACACATTATAATGTAATTAATAATAGCATTGCAGATATATATTCTGCATTTGAAACTTGGGAATATCATGCCATTTCAGATATAGAGGAGAATCTCAAGTGTTTAAATACTTTTAAGCAAGAAGAAGAAACCCTATATCATTACAGGAATCCCATGCACCCTAAAATCCTCCTTGCCCCTGAGGATGGGGATCATTCCTACTTTGTGTAGGTTCCAAGTGCCCCTCATGCCCAGCACCATCCTGCATGGGAAGGTTTCTGTCCACAATCACAATGACTTCCCCTCACTGTGTTTACTGCACAGTAATACATGGTCATGTACCCTGCTATCATAGAGCTCCATCTGCAGAGAGAAATGGTTCTTGGACATGTCTGTGTAAGTGGAGATTCAGCTCCAAAGGAAGGGACATAGTGTATTCACATATTCATGCAGCCCCTTTCCCAGAGACTGATGGATCCAATGCCAGCAGTAATCACTGATTGTGATGGAGATACCAGAGAAAAAGCAGGTGAGGGACAGGGTCTGTGAGGGCTTCACCAGGCCTGGGCCTGAGTCCTGCAGCTGCACCTGGGACAGAGCACCTGAGGACAAGTAGAACCACAGTGACTTCTCTGCTCAGAGGCAGCATCCCCATTACCTTCATATATGAGTCCTGAGACACAAACATCTGGGAGCTTCCACTAGAAGGAGGAAGAACCACAAGGGTATAAGGTGCCTGTGGATGAGGGCTAGAACTTTTGGACAATATTTTTCTGGTTGAAAGGGATCCTTTATATAAGTCTATGTGTGCTGTCATTTAATCTGTTGGACTAATTGGTGATTCGCATGTGGGAAGGAACTTGTATGTAATGATCCAAGGGGCCAGGAGAGTTCCCTGGATCTTGGTGTTCTGATGCTTTTCTGGGAGGAGGATGCTTGCCAAGTCCTAGGAGGACACATTCCCCCCCCCCGGGACCCCACTTCTCCTTTAGGAGGAATTTTAAGGAACATAAACCCTCCTCTGAGCTACAAACATAGATAGCCTGTGGAAGGTCCTCAGATCACAGATATGTTGGATTAGATTTATGGGTTGATTTGTAGCTCCCCAAAAGACATGTTGAAGCCCTAACCTGTGCTGTGACTATGAAATATGTCTTTGAAGATGCTGTTTAAGATGCATCTAATTGTCCTGAATGACATTGCAATGACAAATACAGGCCATTGTACATCCTGTCATAACTTATGATATTGTATGGGAGAGAGTGTAAACTGCAATGTAAACTATAATCCATGCTTAGTGACAATGCTCAAAATGTGTTCATCAATTGCAATGAATGTACCTCACTAATGAAAGAAGTTGTTAATGTGGGGAAATGTGGTAGGTGTGGGGAGTGGGGCATATGGGACTCCCTTATATTTTTTTACGTAGCATTTTATGTAATCTAAGTATCTTTGAAAAATAAATAAAAATATATATTTTAAAAAGTAAAATAAAAAGCAGATAATTTTTAAAAAAGATAAATCTAAACTGGATTACATTTGTCCTTAATTCAATGAGACTGCTGTCCTTATTAATGGAAGAATTGGAACCAGGCAGACAGCCTCTAGGAGGATGCCATTGGATGACTGAGTAAGAATTCAATCTGAATGATTGGAGGTAAAGCATGAGTGCCTAGGAAGAAGATGGGAAGGTTTCTCCCCTACATCCTTAAGCTTTATAGCCTCCAGAACTGCAAGAAAATATACATCTATTTTGTTAGGCCATCTAATTTTTGTTACTTTTTACAACAGTCTTAGGAATCCAATCATGGATCCATTTATGGATCTCAGAAAAGTGCAATTTTTGTTTTCTCTGTCAATCCCAGATAATTATGAACTCAGTGAAAATGTTTCCCACTACATCAGGGGAACTAATATGCAAATCCTTGTCAATACAGCAACACAGTGAGTGGTTTATAGCAGAAGGGCAAGCTCACAATGGCTAGAGGGCAACTCCTTGTCAAGAATCAGGCCCTTGAATATCACCTGGGAGCTCATTCCTGAGGTCAGAGTCACTGAATCTGGGGATTGAGGTTGAGATCCTAACAATCAGTAGTGGCAAAGAGAAGAGCACAGCTGCATCCTGTCTATCCCTGTGACGATGAGGGTGTGACCTCACCTCTAGGAGATTCAGTCTGCCAGGACAAAAATTGGGGATCACAGCAGACATTTTGTTTTTAAATTTCATATTAGGAGATTGGAGATATTTACTATTAACACTGTGATTAGTGTTATCACCAAGGGACCCTGAATTTAGGAACCTAGGTGATCCTCACCTCTCTTCTTCACAACTGCACATGGGGCACCCTCTGTTTCTGTCCCTGACATGTCACACCTGTATGCCTGGGGCAGGTCATTACCCTCAGCCTCAGTGTCCCTACCTGAACGGTGACTATTTTATATCCTGTCATTTTTGAAAGCCTCTTTTTATCTTATCTTTTCAGAAACACAGCCTTGAATGCAGCACGTTGTAACCTGGAGATATATATATATATAAATATATATAACAATAACATATATATATATATATGTATGTCTAAGCAATAACATTTTTTATTTTTATTTTTAAAGGAGCTTTAGATTATATAAATATAACATAAAAAATATAGAGGATTCCCATATACTGCACCCTCTCCCCTCCCACAATTTCCAACATTAACAACATCTTTCATTAGTGTGGTACATTGGTTACAATTGATGAACACATATTGAAGCATTGCTACTAACCATGGTCTATAGTTTACATTATGGTTTTCACTTTGCACCACACAATTTTATAGGTTTTGGTGAAATGTATATTGGCCTGTATCTGTAATTGCAATATCATGCAGGACAACTCCAATGTCCCAAAATGCCCCAATGTTACACTTTTTCTTCCCTCACCTTCCCTTCAATCTCTGGTGGTCATAGCCATTATATCAGTGATACAAGCTCTTCCATTTCTAGAATAATAATAAGTCTATAATATAATAATAAACCTACTTTAGTCTATTGAGTGATAGTGTCCCTGTCCCAACTCTGCAGTGGGGTCCGTGGATCAGATGATTTCAGCTATTTAGTTCTCAGGCCTCCAAATAGAAGGAATTCATAAAAATGGAAAACCATTGCAATGGAAATAATTAAGAAAATAATTTTCACTAAATGGAAAGTCATGTCACAAATCAAGAGAAAGTATTTGTGAAATAAATATTATGATAAGACCTTATACACAAAGTAAAGTGCATTTTGCCTCAACAAAGGTTGACAGTTTTTATTAATACTTTTAAAAATTCAGTAACAATTTAATGCACATTTGAACAATGAATATTTATGAATGCCTAATAAGGTTATGAACAGAGAGTGAGCGACTTCAGAAATGAAAGAAATGCAAATTATCACCACAGTGGGCTAACACGTCTCAATAATGAAAATGGCCATGATAAAATATTTAAAAGTGATAAAAAGTGACAGTAAATATGTGGAGAATAAGTGAAAATGATAATACATCAACAATATTTTTGGAAGAGGTAACTAAAGCAGGTTTATGGGCAATATTTATATATTTTGAATACTATAAATAAGAATAGGAAAGCAAAGACCTTGCATGTCCACCTAAAGAAGGCATGAAAAGGAGAGGAAAATGAATAAAAATAAGTAGATGGAATAAAAAAAGAATGGAATAGAAATGAAGTCAAGGAATAGTTTCATTACAATTCAAATTAGAAATTAATTTCCATAATTACCAACAGAATCTAAAGAATACAAATTATCAACATTGTGATTGAAATCAGATTACCATCAGTAGATCTTACAGACAAGGAAAACAATGAGGAGATAACACTATATAAAATTCATGCCAAAAACTAGATAGTCAAATGGATTCCATAATTTTCTTAGAAGTCACTCAGTACAAAGCTCACAATTACAATGACAGTATTTCCCAATCTAATAAATAACTGAATCTTCTTGAAGAAAATTCCCACAAAACAAAGTTTATAGGTTTCATTGGTTGACTTGGAAAATTCTTTCAAAACTTTTAGAAAAAATATCATAAATCTTACATAAAATTATGTGAAAATGTAAAATGTGGGAAATTGAACCAAATAATTTTATGAGAATGGATTATTATAAGAAATAAAATTGACTTAGTCAGTATGAAAAACAAAATTATAGTCCAATATTCCTCATAAATTTATAAGAAAAATATATTTGACACAATATTAATAAATCAATTTGGCAACATATGGAAATATATTAAATCATGGTCTATTAAGATGTATCTCAATGAAGACCTTATTTAGTTTGCCTTGCTCATAGAAAAAAATAGAAACATTCATAATCTTCTCAATAGGGCATAAATGTTTTGTCAAATCAACTGTGGCCCCAGACTAGTCTTCCCAACAAGGGGTTCTATAGCGTTTCTGTACATTCCCTTTATAATTTTTATAATGCTCCCTTCCACTACGACCTTGACAAGAGTTTGTCTCATGAATGGCTGTTTGTGTCTCCTGCCCTCCCCTGAGGTCCCTGGTGTTAACTAGTACAGCAGGATTCACATGTGTGTCCTCACCTCTCTGAGGCTCACCTGTAAATCCACCTGACACTGAAGGTTCCCTGTTGAGGCTGCCATGAGTCCAGGTGGCTGTCATTTGGATGATGTTCCCCCCACTGTAGATCCTGCCCAAATATCCCATCCTCTCACCAGGAACTGGAATTGAGAAAGTCCAATTGGAAAAGAACCAGTTATCTCACAGGTTATGTTAATTTCTGGAAGGGCATCCTTGCTCCTGGGCTGGATCCCAGGAGGTGCACCTGGACACTCACACCCACAAACAGGAATTCTCATTCCCTAAACACAAGATGCACCAAGGAGAAAACCATTTCCCAGTCAGAGTTGCTGCGTCAAGGGAGATACCCTCAGCTTCCCAGAATGCCATGGAGCATGAGGCCCAAGCACAAGTCAGAAAGGCACAGGACTCCCTGGGAGGATGTCACAGCAGCTCTGCCTGCAGAAGCCTGTGGCTTTGCTGGAGGAATAAATGTGTGAATTAGTGCTTCCCCATGATCCTAACTTCTTCACAGAAAATTGTATGTTTGCAGATTGGTATTTTATTTACAGGAAAATACTTGATATTTTTGGGTAGAAATATATAGGTAAATGATTGATTGAAACATCCATGAAAATTTTTTTAAAAAGACAAGAAATGTAGATGGTTTTAGCTATATTCTTTAGAAAAGTTAAAAAATAAACATGGTTATTTTTATCTTATACTTTATCCTCGTCTAATGTATATATGGAAAAACTGTTTTTTGTATGTGGATTACATAATTACAACATCCCATGTAATAGCACATCAGATTTTATAAGGAATTTAAAATAAGCACAGGGGCCACTTTTCTCTCTTTCCCCTCCTTCCATCTGAGGACATATGCCCTCCATGAGGCTAAGGGAGGACTATTTTTCATGGACACCCTTAGGAGAATAACTTAAATTCAGAGAATTACTTCTCAAAATCAGTTGAAAGCAAGTTTTGTTTAAACTTTCAGTCATAGCCAAAAGAAAGTGCAGGGATGGCATGGGGTGGAGAACTATGCACAGGTACATAAAAACATTTTTAAAAGTCTGTATATTGCTTGAATCTTAGATACATCATAACTCTGCTTAGAAAAGATGCAATGGCAGTTCCCTGGGGTTAATTCTTGTGAAGAAAGAAGTGGGAAACCCAGGAAGGTCAGGAAATCCCTCCCCAACCCCTCTCTGCACCTGTCCCTGAGATTGGTCCTCGCATGAGCCCTGGTGGTCCTGAATGTCCCCTGCACCCCAGCCCTCTCCTGGGCCCTGCAGGGGAGGTTTGTGTCTGGACTCACCTTGACTTTTTCTCACTGTGTCTCTTGCACAGTAATATGTGGCCATATCCTCAGCCGTCAGGCTGCTTAGCTTTAAATAAACTTCATTCTTGGAGGTTTCTCTACTGATGCCAACACGGCATTTAAGAGTTGGGTTATAGTATGTGTTTCCATTGCTTGATATTCCACCGACCCACTCCAACCCCTTTCCTGGAGACTTGGCGGATCCAGCTCACAGCAAAGCTAGTTAAAGAGACTCCAGAGACAGTGCAGGTGAGGGATAGGGTCTGTGAGGGCTTCTCCAGACTCCTGCATCTGCACCTGGGACAGGACACCTGAGGACAAGGAGAACCACAGTGAGTCCTGTGCTCAGAGGCAGCCTCCCCATTACCTTCATGTCTGAATCCTGAGACACTCACATCTGAGAGCTGCCACCAGAAAGAAGAATCATAAGAATTTCATGTTCTTTTGAGTGAGGTCCCAGATGCCCAGAAAATATTTTCAAGACTGGGTGGAAACTTAATTTAAGTAAATAAGAATGACGGTTTCATTTGTCTTCCCATGTGGTGATTTGCATTTGGGAGGTAACTTTGTTTATAAAATGGAAGGGATGAGGGGAGGTCCGAATTTGAGGGGCACCCCTGGCATGAGGATGCTGGCTGATCCCCCAGAAAACACAGGGATCCCCCTGAGGTGCACCATTACCAAACATGATTTCCTCCACTTTCAAGCCAGAAGTGTATTGAATGAGCTACTCAGGGAGCCACATATGGCCAAGAATCAAAGATGGCTTTCAGAGTATGGCCACTGTGTGGGTACCCCTAAGGGATTACATATATATATATATATATATATATTTTAATATATATATTTAAATCCCTTAACAAAATTTGTTCTTACAGCTTCTGCTTGTTTTTTAATGTCTGTGCAGGTATGGGCATTTTGAGTTGCCTTCTTACAAATTTGTTGATGATTCATGGGAAGTGTGAATTCATAGAAGGATATCAGAGCTGTTAGATATTACCATGATGTTATTTTCAGTTTGCTAAAGGCTGTCTTACAGAGCTAACATTTTCTGGAAGTATCCAAGTATTGCTGACCTACCTCCATGCAGTGTCAGTGTCAATCAACAATAGATTTTCCTATTTGGGGGAGCACTCAAAACTACTGGGTCTCCCCTCTTGCCATACTAGGGATAAGTGTTAGCAGATCCTGAGAGAAAAGGAGATCTATAGGACTACAATTTGGGGTGGAAAGTCTAGGCTATGATCAGCAGAGAACTCATGGAGCAGCATACAGTAGCATGGAGGTAGGTCTCCTCCTACCCTACTGCAGTGGTGTGTGAGGGACACCTTAGCTCAACAGGTATCCCATCCAAGAAGGAAGGATCAGGAGACCCATCATAGATGCTGGCCCACAGGGATTCTGACCTCCTGCCAAGGTGACTCTTCTGGGCCCACTGTTCCTTGCCCAGCACCTGCTTCTGCTCCTGGGAGAGATGCCCTGAAAATGCTCTCCCTGGCTCTTCCTTTGGGTCTCTGTGTCCACTAGGCACAGCAACTCATTGGCCTTTATATCCATGGTCTCCTCTCATGTACCCAGGGTGAGTCTGTGTTGACTGCTCTGACTGTGCATGGATCAGCCTTGTGTTCCTGACCCCTGGCAGGCAGCCTGGCTCCTTTCACAGGGGCCTCTACAGGGCTCCCAGCAAAGCAGGGAAAGGTGGATCCAACCTGTACACAGTAGCTGAGTCTCATATTGCTCATGTTTGCTTTTGTTCTATTCATCAAAGGATGCCACACATAAAAGCCTAGGATTAGCATGGGGGCAGGACACATGTGCTGGACACAGGGGGAAGGATAAATTTGGGTCCACTGCTTCCAAAATTAGGTACAGCATGCATACATATGTGTACTCATGTGACTGTGTGTATGGATGTGTATATGGATGCTAGTGTGATTGTGTGCATGTGTGTGCACATGCTGATCACATGTGTGTTTGTGAGTGTTTTTGTGTATTATTTGAAGAGTAGATGTGTGTGCATGTGTATGAGAGTAAGCATGTGTGTATGAGTGCATGTGTGTGCATGAGTGTGTCCATTTTATAGAATTGGTAGATGTGTGAATGGACTTTCAGCCCCACAATTCTCTATGTGCAGGAGTTCCCTGATATGGCTTTCAAGGAGAGGGGCACAAAGGCATGTGAGACAACCTGAATGCCACTGAGAGGCTCTGGATTCACTGTATGTGGGACTGTGCCAGAGGATCTGAGGACTCCAGGGAGGGGGACCCTGGGTGTTCCATAGGATACTGTGTTTGGTCTCCCTGTGGAGTATGCTGCGGTGCTAAGTATAATTCAGTATGTCAAAAGATGTTATCAATAGCATGTGGGATCTCTAAAGAGCAGTCTGATGTCAAGGGACAAGCCAGGTAACCCTGGGCAGAGATGCTTGAGGGAAAAGCCCTGCGAGCCTAAGGGGAACTTCCCTGCATGGCAGGAGCTTAGCAGCAGAGGGTGCTCAGGACCCATGGCACACAGAGCACAGCCCCAGAGCAGGTGCAGAGAGCTCTGGGGAGGCGCCTCCATCCTTCCCCTCAGGGACTGGGGTTTCCTTTTCCAAAACACAGTCTAAAATAAAAATTTAACTAGGACTGTTATGTGGCTAATAATATTATACTTCTTTTTTTAATTTATTTTATTTAATTTATCCCCCCCTTGCTGCTTGTGCTGCTGTTTCCATTTGCTGCGTGTCTTCTCTGTGTCTGCTTATCTCCCCCTTGCTGTGAGGTCTTGCTGCATCAGCCCATGGCTCCACGCGAGCCGGCCTGCCCTCACAAGGAGGCACTGGGAAGAGAACCCGGGGCCTCTCATATGGTAAACAGGTGCTCTCTCCATTGCGCCACACCTGCTTCCTGCCTTGAGGTTGCTGCATCAGCCCACCGCACCGCTCAGTCCCGTGTGCCCTCACAAGGAGACCTCGGGACTGGAACCCGGGCCTCCCATATGGTAAACGGGGGCTCTATCCACTGAGCCACAACCGCTTCCCAATAATATTATACTTCTATGAGAGCATTTGCCTACCTCAATAAGGCAATAGAAAGCACATTTAAAAGGGGTGTTCCTAGGGTGTACATTTTCCTTAATAGTGAGGACCTAGGGAGCAAGTTTGGTTTATTAAACTTTCTGCTGTGTTACTAAATTTCAGTCTTATCAGACTGAAGCTCATAAGGTTGAAGCCACAACCTCAGGATCACTTGGCAGGAGGGGATGGAGCTGTGCTGGGCTCTCTGCCACTACTGACCTCTAGGATCTCAGCCACAATCCCAGGATTCAGTGGCACAGGGCACAGGAGGGCAGCTCTCAGGTAATTTTTCAATGGGCCTGATTCCTGGACATGGAGATGCCCTCTAGCCATTGTGAGCTTCTTAAAATCATTCACTGTGTGGATATATTGCCAAGAATCTGCAAGTCATCTTCACCCATGTTCTGGAAGCCACTTTCACAGAATGCAATATTCCTTGTAATATACAAGGAAAGCAGGAACTGGACATTTCTGGGACTCTGTGAATGCAGCCATGAATGATTTCCTAGGGATCTAAAATAAAGTATCAAAAATTGGAGGACTTAACATAATACAAATATGTTGTCTTGCAGTTCTAGAGGCTATAAATCTCAAGTCTGTAGGGGAGAACATATAGTATAAATTTACAAATAAGAGGGAAATTTTAATGACAGTGCAAATTGTCAAACCACTTTCTAGAATGATCAATAGAAAAGAAAAAATGCAAATTATCAATATTCTGATTGAATGAATAATGTTGGAGTAAGTCCTACAGACAAGAAAAAAAGATAATATTAATAAAATGTATGGCAAAAGACCAGTTCAATGGAATGCCTTAATCCTATAAAAGTCACTCCGTAAAAAAGCTCACTCACAATAACAGATAATGTCAATATTTTCTGATTTAATAAATAATAAAATTCTTCATAAATAAAATTCCCACCAAATAAAATTTTTACACCTCAATTGACTAACTTGGCAAATACATACCTTTTAGACAAAAAATACCATCCGTCTTACATGAAATCTATCTGAAAACACAAAATATGGGAAGGTGACCCAAAAAATTTTATGAGGAATGACTATTTCTAATAATAGACATGATGAGTCACTATGAAAAAGAAAATTATATTCCAATATCCCACATAAATTTACAAGATAAAGATTTGACACAGTAGTAACAAATTAAATCAAGCAAGATATATATATATTTATATTAAATCACCATCAAATAAGTTGTATTTCAGTGAATGTGTGGCTCAGAAAATCACATGAAAATTTTCCATCCTTATAGAATAAAATAGAAATAGTTCATATTCTTCTTAATAGTGAAGAAAAATGCTTGGTCAAAGTCAATATCCTTTCATCAGACACACTGTATGCCTCCCATTGCAGGGGTTCTTCTCCTGCAGTGACCATATGTGTACCTACCACCTGGTCATAAGGGGAAAATGGACAAGGACCCTCTCAGCAAGATTTATACATATATTTTTTTCAGTTAAATCATAATTTCTAACTGCCTAGTAGTGAACTCCCTCAGCTTTTTAAAATCTTTTCCTACTTTCAGTGCAGGTCTGAGCAGCTTCTCCTTGCATCTGGATCTTCTCTGGGCTCTGGAATTTGAAGGAGTTGACGAGGGCCTCAAGGCTCCCAGGACCTCTTCCACCCTCTGGATTCCCCATGTACACCAGAATGTTGCTCTTAAATCATATGTCCTTTTGGGCATAGGGTCTTTTTTGTAAACTACTTATATTAATCCAAATTCCTATGAAAACTATATTAAAGAGGAATGAAGTTAAAATGCCTGTGTACAGAATACACATGTTAATAAACTACAGTTGTGTGAATGTTCATTATTACACAGAGTGTCTGAAACTCACATCCTCAGTCTTTGAAACTTAAAGTATTGTTAAGGTCACAGTTGATACAGTGAGTATAGAGCTGAATCTTTCAATCCTTCTGCAAATTGTACTGAGAAATCACCAGAGTTCATATTAGTATATACTCATGTTTATTTTATTTTGGTATTCATGTCTCTAAAGTCTCCAAATACAATCCAGAAGTTCATGCAATACCTCCTTGGAAACTGTCCACCTATAATCCTGGGCTCTTGGAGCTCACGCAGTGGAGAGGAAGTCAGGTCCATTCAGTCCTGGAATGGAGGAGCCTGGACCCTGACCACAGCCACCTCCTCTTCTGTTTATTTCTGCCTCACCCAATACCTGTTCAGGGGTCTTCCTGCAGTGCTGCCACCTCCCATGTCTGGCACAACTCAGAGCCAATTGGCCCCACAGGGAACTGACTAGGTGCAACTTTCAGTCAAATCTAGCTCTTGAAAACATGTGAAGCAGGTGATCAGGAGCATCTCCTGAGGCACAAACCAGCCAGTCAGCACAGAAACAAGGTTCCACACCCACCATAACTCACATTTCTTCTCATCACTTCTCAATGGATAATACAGCACCTTCCTCAGAGGTGATAGTTCAGAAGGAGCTCTCATGTTCCCTGAAAATAAACACTAGGAGGCATCTGCCTGTATGGAGAATTGGTGTTTTTTCTCAATCCATCAGCACAGCTGTCACTGTCAGGATGAGCCTGCTGGGTGTGTGGATCATGCACAGCCTAAAGAGCTGCAGGAGTACTGTCCATAATGGATAAAAAAGGTGAGGATCATTGGCAAAATACCTAAGGCCGTGCTAGATTGTGTACTATTTCTGTTCCTTACACTTGAGGTCATGGGGCATTACATTGTGGTGGGAACTAAGAATCTGGACAAGAATTCTGAATAGCCTTGAAGAGGAGGAATACACATGTTCATTCCCTAGGAAAAGAAAGTGGGGACTTTCTGTTCAACCCAGAAAAATTATTCTACCATAAAATAATCTCACTAAACAATCACTTGCTTTCCACTTTATAATTATTTATTATTATTAATAGATTTTTCCTCAGCATGGTCAGGACAGAGAATTAATTACAGAGAATGAACTGCACAGTGTCGGAGTGTCAATTGAATGCAGTTTATTCATAATTCCAGTATAATACAGAAGAAAAATATGAAGGAGACTAATTTACCTCAGTGTGTGTGTGTAAATATGATGATACACTATGGTATAATATATAATATGTAATAAAGTACAATACAATGTAATGTATGATTTTATATATATAATAGCATTACATATATATTTTCTGTGCTTGAAACTTGGTTACAACATGACATTTCTTAGCACATATTTATTAGAAACTTCCCAGGGATTAAATGTTTTTAAGCAAGAGGAAACCCTATTTCATTAGAGGATCCCTATCCTTTCACAAATCTTCCTTGAACCTAAGCCTGGGTTTGGTTTCTGTTCTGCTCTGTGTGGATCCTGAGTGCCCCCTTCTGTGAAGCCAACTCTGTATGGCTTCCCCTCACTGTGTCTCTTGCACAGTAATACACAGCTGTGTCCTCAGCAGTCATGGAGCTCAGCTGCACAGAGAACTGGTTCGTGGATGTGTCTCTTGAGGTGGAGAGTTGGCTCTTGAGGGATTGATTGAAGTAAGTGCTCCCTTCATAGCATATTTTTGACAACCACTTCAGCCCCATCCCTGGGGGCTTATGGATCTAATACCAGCAGTAACCACTGGTTGTGATGGAGAATCCAGAGACAGAGCAGGTGAAGGACATGTTCTGCAAGTGCTTCATCAGTCCTGGGCCTGACTCCTGCAGGTGTACCTGGGCAGAACACCTGAGGAAAAGGAGAAAAGTGTGCCATGTGTTCAGAAGCAGCATCCCCATTACCCTTGTGTCTGAATCCCTGAGACACTCACATCTGGGAGCTGCCACCAGAAAGTGGAAAAACCACAAGGCATTCTTGTTCCTTTGTAGTCAGCCTAGGACTTTCTGACAATATTTTCCTGTTTCAGGCTGTCCTGAATTTAAGTCCATGTGTGCTGTGCTTTCATCAGTTGACCAAAGTGACAATTTGCATATGGGACTTACTTTTGTATATAAAGGTCAAAGGAACCAGGGGTATACCTTGTCTATGGGGCTCCACTGGAAGGAGGATGCTGGTTGATCCATAGATCCATTGGAGAAAACAGTCCAATTCCTGGGTCCCACTTCTCTAAGTAAGGGGACATTTGTAGCCAGGACATGAAAACTTCCTGAAGGAGCTGGTAAGGGAGGTGGGTGCAGCCAAGGAACAATGGTGTCTTTGGAAATATTGTCAGTGATCCTCTTCTCTAATGGATATACATAATTATCAAATACCCAACACAAATACATGGCCTGTAGTGTGCTCAATAAATCTTCTGATCTACTTATCTCCTCTGTTAGTTGAATTTTATAGTGTATTATAAAGTTTGAAGCAGCAGATAATGTATATAACATGCTGAATTCAGAAAAACGGTGCCCAAACTAATATATGCCGCAATCTGAAATGACTTTGCTTGACTTACTTAACATGAATGAATATTTCTTCTTAGGATATGGCTTTTATAAAATGTATCCTTAGTAATTATTATAGAATTGATATTGCTCAAGTCAGTATCTCATGCAGTTTATTATTATCAACCCTAGCAGGGTCCTAAGCCTGCTTATTCCTAATACTTAGCTGAGCCTTCAGGGACACCCTGCACCTCAGGACTTTCTTCTTATGTAAAGTTTTAAGGAACATAAACTCTCCTCTGATTTGCATATAGAGACAGTTGAGGGTCATCAACTCACCAGTATGTTAGATCAATGTTATTGGCTGAATTTTTTCTCCCAAAAATATATGTACATGTCCTGTGAATGTGACCCTATTTGGAAATAGGCTTTCTGAAGATGTCATTAGTTAAGATGAGGCAAAACTGGATTATATTGGACACTTATTCAATATGATTGGTGTCCATGTAAGAAGGAAAACACTGGACACAGAGAGACACACTCAAAGAGAAGACCAAGTGATGACTGGGTTAAGAACTGAAGGCCCAGGATTTTAAGTAAAATACCAGAGGCAAAAAGGAGGATGGGAAGGGTTCTCCCCTACAGACTGAAGGTTTTTAGAATACAGAACTACAATATGATATATTTATATTGTATTAAGCCATCCAATTTGTGATTCTTTGTTAAAGCATCCTTAGAAATCCATTCAGGGATGAATTCAGAGATCCCAAGAAAGCCCAATTCCTGCTTTCTTTGACAATGCCAGTGAATTTTGAAATCAGTGACAATGGTTTCCCTACATGGGGAAATAACATACAGATCCTTATCAATATAACAGCACAGGGAATGGTTTGTAAAAAGGATGAGCTCACAATGGCTAAAGGGTAGCTCCCTGCACAATTATCAGGTCCATTTGAACACCCCCTGAGAGCTGCCATCCTGAGGCCTGTGTCACTGAATCTGGGATCATGGTTGAGAATCTAAGAGTCAATTGTGCAGATAACCCAGGACAGCTCCCTCCACTACTACCCTGTGACCCTCAGGATATGACCTCACCACTATGGGCTTCAGTCTGATAGGACACAAATTGGGGAGCAGAGCATAAACTTTAATTGTAATTTTTGTAGTAGGGATTCAGAGGTGTTTCTTGCTAACATCACTTTATTAGGGTAAGAATGTGGACACCTATATGAGCCCTCACTTCTGTCCTCCACAAATGCATAAGGTATTGTCCTTATACCTTATAAAAAAAGTCTCAAAAACACAGCCTTCAATATAGCTTATTGTAATCTGTCTATGCAATATTGTCAAGTGAATTAAGAGCTAGGAATGTGGGCTGACCTGCTGTGGGCAAGGGGAGAGGAAAGGATGGCATCCAACATCCAGAACCAGGTGTGCCCATTACTAACCAGGTGGTCAAATAGGGTTGTAAAGATGCAGAATGATGTGGCCTTGTCTTTGGGGGCTGCTGGAGTTAGAGGGAGACTGGTATAAAATCTTCCTAACAAAGAAAAACATCACAGAGATGTATATATGTTTCTGTAGGTGAGTGTTTGCTGCTAGAGACTGCTCATACTTAGGAAATATATATTAGGCCACCATGTAGAAATTGGCTTTTGGCACTTGTGGATATTATTAAGCACTGTTGTGTTTTGGACACCATCACTTGATTTTTTTGTCAATGTTAGTGAGAATAGCTAATTGAAATGACTATTTATAATAGAAATGTTAAAGAGTGAGATTTAAGTGAGATTCTTTTGGAGGTAACCAGTGATGAAGATGCTGGATGAAATAAGACCATGACCAGATAGAGAAGGACAAAATGTGGGTGAAACTCATGCTGAGAAGATGGGAACATGTCATCTAGTTGCTTTTATTTTCACTGTAAAAAGTAGAGAATATGAAATAAGAATGGAATGTGAACTTAGAGAAAGTTGACTTCATGTTAGAGGAGAGTGGAATGTCATTCTTAAAGTCATGCAAAATGAATCATGACTTGTAAAGAGAAATGCAGCAACTGTCAGATGAACGGTGTCTTTCCCCGAATCCTGGCCTCACTGAATTAATAAGCCATCCCTGTCCTCCAGCTCCTCACTCCTAAGGCATCAGGAAAACTTAGAAACCCCCTTTTAAGTGCGGCTCTCATGGCCTTCATCAGTTAGGCAAAAACTCCCAAAGGATTAGAATATTATTAGACCGATCAACAGTCATAGATAAATTCATATTTTAAACTGTGTTTTGAAAAATGATAACTCTGACCCTGAGAGGGAGCCCTTCCCAGGCATCCTCTACACCTGCCCTGGGGCTGGGCCCTGTGCTTAGTGGGCCCTGGGTGCCCCCTGCAGAACAGCCCCTGCACTGATGGGAGGTTCCTGTTGGGCTCACAGGGCATTTTCTTCACAGCTTCTCTGCCCGGTGTTACCTGTCTGTGCCCTCCACTTCAGACTGATTTTTAGAGACACCACACGCAGGTGATACCATCTCTTGAGAGTGAAATTTGCTTAGCAACCCAGCATGATCTTTAGTTGTAAAAAACACAGGAAAATTTTGCAACCACAAGGGAGCCCTTCCCTGGAGCCTGCGAGATGCTTTGACACAGTCATAGTCATGGTGAATTCAGAGCCTTTCAGGGTGTCTCTCATCTCTCTTGTCCTCTGCAGTTTTGAATGTTATAACAGAGAACACATGTACACACAGGACCATGGGGATTAAAGCTCACACACACATCTACTATACGTATAACACATGGACACACACACACACACAAAACACACACACATACACATATAGGGACACACGTTACATGTGCACACTCAAACATCTGCTATACCTATATCATGCACCCACATGCCATCAGTAACCCACATGCAGATTCCTGTGCACACATATACTGTTCCAATAATACACCCACTATCAAGTACATTCAGAGACAGGTGTGTGCACACACACATGCTTGCATTCACAGATACGCACCTATACACATACCTTCACATATACATACACATAAACACATATACATATACTCTCTCTGATTTTTGTAGCTCTGGACTCCAAATTTGTCATTCATCCCTGTGTCTAGAATATGGATTCATTCCCCCATGCTGCCCCTAAGCTTGCTTAGGTACCTTCCTTTGGAAATAGGCCAAAATCAAACATGAATAATCTGATACTTGGCAATTGCCTGTATGTTCAGTGTGCCTTTCCCTGCTTTGCCTGGGAGTCCTGCAGATGCACCATGAGAGGAGATATACCTACCTGCTAGGGGTCAGAAGGATATGGCTGATCCATGCACAGTCACTGCAGCCAGGACACACCCACCCCACATGCCTGGGAGGAGACCCTGGACACACAGCCCAGCAAATGGATGTCTTCAGTGGTTCTCAGAAGACACAGGTTCCTTGTGCACAGCATCCCTCCCAGAAGCAGAAACAAATGCTGGACAAGGAATGGGGGGCCCAGAACAGTGGGCTTGGGTTGCTTTTCTCTTACTGCTTTCAGAATCCTCTCTTTAGCTCTTATATTTGTCATTCTGCATAATACGTGCCTTGGGGTAGATCTATTTGGATTTATTCTTTTTGGGATGTGCTTTCCTTCTTGGAAATTTATATTTCCAACTTTCTCAAATTTTTACGTATAATGTTGCCTATGAGCCAACATTTCTATTGCTTTTCATCTACCCAAGAGAATTGATATCATATATGAACCAGAAGAAGTTTACACAAATGTACAGATATGCTGTATTTGTAGTAGCCTGAAATAGGAAACAACCCAATATCCATGAATTGGTGAATGAATAGAAATTGGGGCCACATATATATAACATGGAATATTATTTAGCAATTATAATTTAAGTACATATATTTATGCAAGTACATGAAAGAACCTTGAAAATATTATGCTAAGTGAAAGGCATTTAGTAGACATCGCTTATCTTATTATTCTATTTATTTGGAATTTCCATGATAGTCAAATCCATAGAGACAGAAATCACATTAGTGATTGCCAGAGGATGGGCGTGGGGGAATTGAGAAAGACTACTAATGGGTATAGAATTTCTTCTGTGGTGGTGTACATGCTATAAATTTATATTAGGGTGATAGCTGCACAAATCCACTAACATATTAAAAATAACTTATCTGTAAAGTTAAAGTATTTTATGATTATTATGGTGTGTAAAATATATCTTAATAAATCAGTAAATATTATGCTCAAAAATTGCATTCATATATTTACATGCATTTTTAAAATATCAGTTAACCACAAGGGAAAATATTTCCTTAGAGAGAAATTAAGATAAGTTGAGAACTCAATAAATAAAATAGAAAGAAATGACTCACAGGAGGATGAACAAGGAGGATGAACAATGTATCATCAAGAGAACTCCTACTTTGTCAAGACAAGTGTCACCAGGTTTTCTCTGCACTTGCTCCTGGCTGGCCCTGTGTACTTGTTGGCTACAATCCTGAAAGGAGATGTTTTGTCTGGGCTGTAACTGCTTTTTCTTCACTGTGTTTCTCTCATGCAATGAAACATGGCTGTATCCTCAACAGTCAAAGAGCTCAGTTGTAGTAAGAATTGGTTCATGGATATCATTCTTGAGATGGAGATTTGTCCTTTGAGAGATGGTATTTTATGTATTTCTATTATAACAAATTTCTGAGAACAAATGCAGCTCCATATCTTGAGGCTGGTGGACCCAATGGCAACAGGAAATACTGGTGATGGAGGATCCAGGCACTGTGCAGGTGAGGGAAAAGGTCTCAGAAGTCTTCACCACACTTTGGCCATACTCTACAATTTGAACCTGGGACAAGACACCTGGGCAGAAAAATATCAAAACTCATAACCAAAATCATACACCTCATCCAGTCACACCACAAGGAAACCTCTGAGATCCTCACAGGGAGATATGAACACCAGGCAGAAGAAACACCACAGGATTCTCATGGTCTTCTGAACAAGGTCTAAGAGTCCAGGAGAGTCCAGGTCACAGTGTGGAGCTGCCCTCAATTTTGAGATTAACCTTAAAAGTGAAGATGTGATTTGCATGTGGAAGGTCTGTGTGTAAAGCAGCAAAATTCCTGGGGGACCTCAGTCTCTGTTTAAGAAGCTGTGAGGAGAAAACCTGACCCTTCTCAGGGATGAACCTCTGTTTACTGAGAGCCCAGAGGTCTGCATCTACAGGTCAGAGAAGTGCTGTGTATTCAAAATTAAACCTGATCTCATGACAACTCCCTCACACCTACATTTATAGGGAATCACCTGATTTCCTCTTCTCTCTCTTCTCTCAGGAAAACATTATATGGTAAGCTTACCCTTCATTCTAACATCTCAATCAGTACTACCTGGGAGAGGGTTGTGACAGCACGTGTTGTACCGAGTGTGATGTTTAGGGGCAGGAGATCTTGTTCATATCCATGCTTAGGCCTGGAGACCTTCATGACCTTGGGAATATCACTGGACCCTTTGAGGGTGATTCCTCAGCACTAGAATGGCTACTTGAACAAAGACTTCCCTAGACGTTAAGGAAATCCAGTTGACAGTGGAACTCCCAGGAGGATTTATGAAGGGTTTGGCTTCGTCCATCCTGAATCACAGGTGTGAACATTTTCTCCACACTTCCTTGGGCTCCAGTATGCAGGAGAGGTCATGAGTATCTTCAAGTTTCACAGCAAGCCCTTGAATCATTCATGCAATGTTATAGCTTTTTTATAATTCCCAACAACAAACTGGGTCATGCACAATTCTTAGAGGATTTTTTGGGAAAGTGGTACAAGTGCAGTTTCTGGGAAAAATAAAACCTGCACCACTAGCCCTGCCTCTGACCTACATGACAGAATTGAGGAGAAGCCTGAACCCTGAGAAGAGTGTTGGGGAAAATGTCAGCAAACATTGGGTGATCGCGAGTTTTGGACAAAGTGGTTACAAATCACTAACATTTCCCAACCATCAGACCCCAGAAAGATGACTTCATGAGCTGAATTCAACTAAACAGTCAGCTTAATCCTGAGTATAGACAAGGACATACATGTCTAGGTTCTCACCTCCTATTGCAAACAACATCTCTTAGCTCTGTTGTAATCACCACCTCCAAGACCTCAGATTCCTAGTTCAGGTCTGAGGACAGGGGACTCTGTTAGTGTCTGAAGATCCATTTTCATTGACATTTCACCAACATTCTCCATCACAGAGTTTGATCCATAATATTTTTCTCAAAAACCAACAGTGTAAATAAATGCCTGCATAGAAAATAGATCAAACAATCTCTAATGTATCTGGATTGGTGAAGTAGGACATGAGCTCATGACATAAGGATCAAATGTGAATGCCTGCTGAGTGCAGGTAGAAAGAAGCAAACTCCATGGCAGGTGTAGGAAGGGAAAACATGCTGCTTCTGCATAATGAACAATTGGGGTGAGCTGTTTCACACACTAGGCACTGGAGTTACAGAGGCCTTTCAGGCCTTGAAGGATTTTTCTGAGTGGTCATGGTGAAAGATGTGTAAATAATAGCAAAATGGGGGCATGGATATTGTTAAAGAGGTTATTCCTTAAAATTGTTGTAGAACACAAAGGGTATCATTTCTCTTCCTATGTACAAGAAAGCAGGGCTTACCCCACAGTAAATCCAGGTTTTCTTCTTGATATGAGCACATGTACTTGTCTCCATGTAGAAGCAACAATTATTCAAGAATGGAAACATTGCTATGATGCAAGCTAAATTCTTAATTTTCCTCCATAATCCCCAGGATTTTGGGAAGGAATATTTTGTAAAGCACATGTGGTTTTAACCTGAATAATTAAGCTGACACTTGAAAATAACTTCCTCCTGACAATGTTGCCCATGTGAGAAAAAGGGAATTTTTTTCCTTTAGAGGAGGAAGGAAGAATAAATGAGTGAGGATAGTCTTGGAGAGGGTAGGGACATAAAATGAGAATTCCTAGAGAAAAGCCTATCTGGGAGCAGTCATTCCATGCAGCTGCTACTCTGCTTCTTCTGTGTTGTGGTCATCGTGTGCAACAAGGACATAGCTCAAAAGACCTGGGCCAATGCTCCAGAGCTCACCACACACTGGGAGCCCATCGACAGCTCCCCTGGAAGCCACAGGAAATGGAGTTTACAGTGTAACAGTTCGCAGAGAAATAGAGTTAAACTATGCACCCACCTCCCATTTGAACAAGCAAACATTATCTGCATGATCAGTAAAGTCCATTTGCATTTCCCACATGAGTTCACACACAGGGGACAGAGGAGAGGCTCCCAGTCAGTGGGGAGTGAGGAAGACCCTCAGCCTTTCCCAGGGGCCTGCAGGAGCCACAGCCTGAGCCACAACCAGAGATGCAGGTGGTGGGAATGAGCCTTGGGTATTAGACCACAAGAGCCACATCATCCTTTATCTGGCAGCAGAAGGAGAAAAAGGAGATGTATGGATATGAATAGGGGGAAGATGATGGGTTGTCAGACACATAGAAAACCAGATCAGTGCTGAGTCTCCTGTGCACACTTCTGTGTGAGAAGGAGAGCAATGTGAAATTCATTACATCTACACCCTGGACTAGGCTCTCTCTTGGTTCTTATGTGAATCACAGAGTGTATCTTACAGGATTTTTCATCTCCAGTATCGTGGTGAAAGAGCCCCCAAGTTGCCTTGAGAATTCTGAATGTGCTAAACATTAGCAGAGGCATTTCTACATTCCTAAGGGAGAGTTGGCTGATTTTGCATGCAATTGTGCTTCCTCCTATTGCAATAAATGATATCAGTGCTAAGCACAGAAACATCAACTTTGAGATGTTCCCTGGGAAAACAGTTGGAGAGGAAGCCCCAGAACCTGTGAGGACAACACCTCTTAATAAGCCCCCTGCAGTTGCTCCTTGTGCTCAGTGGGTACTGAGCTTCACCTCCCAGCCACCCCAAGCTAAAAGTTTAGCTCTGGGTTATACTTGCATTCCCTTCACTGTATGTTTCATGTAGTCATAAATAGTCATTTCCTCTGATTTCAGGCTCTTCATTTGCAGATATGGCTGGTACTTGGAGTTGTTCCTGGAGGTTATGAATAGGTCCTTCATGGAGTGTATGCACCTAATGGTATCACCAGTACAACTAATAATCAAGGCCCCCTCTAGCCCATTCCTGGAAACCCTTTAAAGGTGGATCCAAGACTGACCAGAGAAGGTTCAGAGGCCCTCCAGGCTGGCTCATGTCACTCCCAGATTCCACCAACCACATGTCACACAGGACTCCTGAAATTAGACATTAGATATTGATTCACATATAGGTACATACATATGAACACACAAACACACACACACACACACTTATTCTCACTGCTTCATCACCAGTTTCTCCATAATATTACCTTGGAAAAATGACAAAAGAAAACCCAGCTCAGAACACACTTCATTGTGCCTCCTCTTCTTCAGTACTGGGAACAGAGTATGGAGAGAAAAGACATAGGATAGGGGCTCCTCTCTCAGAGCTACAAGGTCTGGGCCTGGGCTGGTTTTCAGAAACAGAAGGAATGCCCCAACTGCATATTCTCTCTGCACAGGGCACATCATCTCCCTCCTGGCCCTGTGGTCTCTGCATGCAGAGCTCGCTGTAACAACAGTCAGTGAGAATCCCTCTGATGTTGAGAGCATGGAAATCATGTCAGTACTAGAAACAGTGCAGTGCTTTCTCTCCTGCATCCTCCTGCAGGACTGTGCATACAAGGGCACTTTTTAGAGGGCGGTCACATTGCCAGGCTTCCTATTGAGACCTGGGGCATGGGAGAAGCCCCTGATGATTCATAGACCTGGAGCCCCAGAACAAGACCCTCTGCTTTCCCCAGTCGAACCCAGGTCCTGTGTCCATCAGAGGTGAGATGAGGCTGTGGAGACTTCTTTCCTTATAGCACCTACATGGCCCAGATGACAACCAGCCTATTCCTTTCCTCCCATCTGCGGTTTGCAACGAAGAGGATATTGCTGTGATGAAAGCAACAGAAAACAATAATTTTAAATATTTAAAATGCTGAAAGGGAAAAACAGGAGAGAGAGAGTTGGAGGAGAGTGTAAGAACAACAACAACAAAAAAGAGAAATAAAAAGAACATATGACATACATAAACCCCAAGAATATTTGGCTGATGTAAGAAATTCCTTGAAATTAATAACACTGAATGATAATGGATTAAACTCACAAGTCAAGAGACACAGATTGGCAGAAAGGATAAGGAAATATGATTCATCTATATGCTGTCCACAATAAACTCACATTAGATCCAGGGATTCAAGGAGGCTGAAAGTAAATGGCTGGAAAACAATTTTACAAGAAAACTATAACTAAAAACGTGCAGGAGTAGCTATCTTAATATCAGACAAAATAGACTTTAACTGCAAAACTATTTTAAGAGACAAAGATGGACACTATATATTAGTAAAATGGGTAATCCCTCAAGATGAGGGAACAATCATAAACATTTATGCACTTAATGAGGGTGCCTCAAAATACATGAGGCAAACACTGGAAATACTAAGGGGAGAAATAAATGCCTCTACATTTATAGTGGTGGTCTTTAATACATCATTATCACCATTAGACAGGACATCTAGACAAAGAATCAATAAAGAAACAAAGACTCTGAATAATACATTAGAGGACCTGGACCTAATAGACATATACAAAATGCTATCCTGAAATACAGTGGGATATATATTCTTCTCGAGTGCACATGGATCATACTACAAGATAGACCACATGCTAGGCCACAGAACAACTCTCAATGAATTCAGAAAGATTGAGATTATACAAAGTAATTTCTCTGACCACAATGGATGAAACTGCAAATCATTAAAGGACAGAGAATCATATTAGGTACAAAGATATGGAAGTTAAACAACACACACTTAGACAAACAGTGGGTCAATGTGAAAATCTCAATAGAAATCAGTAACTGCTTGAAATGAATGAGAATGAAAAAAACAAACAAACAAACAACCCATCAAAACCCATGGAATGCACTCACAGCTGTACTGAGAGGGAAATTCATAGCCATAAATGCATATATTAAAAAGCAAGAAAGAGCTAAAATTGAAGACCTAACTGCACAACTGGAAGAAACAGAAAAACAACAACAAACTAATTTCAAAGGAAGTAGAAAGAAGGAAATAACAAAGATTGGAGCCGAACTAAATGAAATAGAAAACAAGAAAGCACTAGAAAAAATAAAAAAGCCAAAACCTGGTTCTTTGAGAAGATCAATAAAATTGACAAACCCTTAGCCAGACTAACAAAAAAGCGAGAGAGAGAGAGAGCAGATACAAATACACAAAATAAGGAATGAGGAAGGGGATATCACTACTGACCCCACAGAAATAAAGAGTATCATAAGAGGATACTTTGAACAATTATATGCCAACAAGAATGATGAAGTAGAGGAAATGGACAAATTCCTAGAAACTCACAAAATGCCTACATTGATGAAAGAAGAATTTGATGAACTCAACAGTCCAATTACAAGTAAAGAAATAGACTCAGTCATCAGACTTCCCAACAAAGAAGAGCCCAGGACAGGATAGCTTCAAAGCTGAATTCTACCAAACACTCCAGAAAGAGCTAACACCAATGCTGCTTAAGCATTTCCAAAAAACAGAAGAAGAAGAAATAATGCCTAACTCATTCTATGATGCCAAAATCACCCTAATACCAAAGCCAAACAAAGATACTGCAAGAAATGAAAATTACAGACCAATTTCTCTAAAGAACCTAGACGCTAAAATCCTCAACAAAATACTTGATAATCACATTCAACAACATATCAAAAGAATTATACACCATGACCAAGTGGGTTTAATCCCGGGTATGCAAGGATGTTTCAACATAAGAAAATCAATCAATGTAATACACCAAAAAAAGAGATTGAAAGAAAAAAATCACACGATCATCTTTATAGATGCAGAAAAAGAATTCAACAAAATTCAGCACCTTTTCCTGATAAAAACACTGCAAAAGATAGGAATAGAAGGAAACTTTCTGAACATGATAAAGGGTATATATGAAAAACCCAAAGCTAACATCATCTTCTATGGTGAAATCCTAAAAGCCTTCCATCTGAGATTGGGAACAAGACAAAGATGCCCACTATCACCACTCCTACTTAACATGTATTAGAAGTACTTGTTTGAGCACTAGGGCAAGAAAAAGATATAAAAGGCATCCAAAGTGGAAAAGAAGAAGTAAAAATACTTAGATAGTCCTGAGAAATCTACAACAAAGCTTCTAGAACATATAAAGGAGTTCAGTAAAGTCTCAGGCTATAAGATCAATGCTCAAAAATCAGTAGCATTTCTGTTCACCAATAATGAGTAATCTGAGGAGGAAATGAAGAAAAAAATACCATTTATAATAGTAACTAAAAGAATCAAATACATAGGAATAAATTTAACTAAAGATGTAAAGGACTTATATACAGAAAACTACACAACACTGTTAAGGGAAATCAAAGAAGACTTAAATAAATGGAAGAATATTCCCTGTTCATGGATAGAAAGACTAAACACCATCCAGATGTCTATCCTACCCAAACTAATCTACAGATTTAATGTCATCCCAATAAAAATCAACATTAATTTTTAAGGACCTGGAAAAACTAACTACAAAATTTATTTGGAAAGGTAAGAGGCCCTGAATTGCCAAAGACATATTGTAAAAGAAAAATGAAGTTGGAAGTATCACATTATCTGACTTTAAAACATACTAACTACAAAGCTGCAGTGATCAAAACTACATGGCTTTGGCACAAGGATACACATATTGAACAATGGAACCGAATTGAGAGTTCTGATATATATCCTCATGTATACATTATCTGATATTTGACAAGGCCACCAAGCCCACTAAGTTGGGAGAGAATGGCCTCTTCAACAAGTGGTGCTTGGAGAACTGGATATCCATATCCAAAACACCACTTCACACCTTATACAAAAATCAACTCAAGATGGATCAAAGATGTAAATATAAGACCCAATACCATAAAGACCTTGGAAGACAATGTAGGGAAGCATTTACAGGACCTTGTAATAGGAAATGGATTCATGAACTTCACACACAAAGCATGAGAAGCAAAAGAAAAAATAGATACTTGGTATCTCCTCAAAATTAAAAACTTTTGCCCATCAAAGGATGTTATCAAGAAAATGAAAAGGCAGCCTACCCAATGGGAGAAAATTTTTGGCAACCATGTATCTGATAGGAGCCTAATATCCTGCATATATAAAGAATTCTTACACCTTGAAAATAAGAAGAAAAACAAGCCATTTAAAAAATGGGCAAGTGACCTGAAAAGACATTTCTCCTAGGAAGAAACAAAAATGGCTAAAAAGCACATGAAAAAATGCTTGACATTTCTGTCTATTAGGGAAATGCAAATCAAAACTACAATGAGATACCATCTTACATCCATTAGAATGGAAGCTATTAAAAAAAACAGCAGACTATAAGTGTTGGAAAGGATGTGGAGGAATGGGAACCCTCATCCACTGCTGGTGGGATTGTGGAATGGTCCAGCCATTGTGGAGGACAATTGGTGATTCCTCAAAAATTAATGATAGATCTTCTGTATGATCCAGTGATTCCACTGCTGGATATATTCCCAGAAGTATTGAAAGCAAAAACACAGACAGATATATGCACACCAATGTTCATAGAGGCATTGTTCACTATTGTCAACAGTTGGAATCAAACCAGGTGCCCATCAACAGAAAAATGGGTAAACAAAATGTGATACATACATAAATGGAATATTACTGAGCTGTAAGAAGAATTAAAAGACTAACACAAGGTATAATATGGATGAATCTTGAAGACCTTATGTTGAGTGGAGCAAGCCAGGCATTGAAGGGGGAACAGTATGTGACCTCACTGATATGAATTAAGGAAATTGAGCAGTCTCTGAAAACTATTGTCTGAAAGATAGGTTTACAAGAAAGTGAAAGAGATGAGTAAGTTGTGAGCCATCACCCATATGGACAAAATATATTGTAAAATGATAAAGTGTAGTTGTGCAGTGAAGGGAGAGGTCAGGTGGATATTGATATTATTGGATTTAGTTGTGCAGGGTTCCAGGTGGGTAGATTGGGAAGGGTGGGTTAGAATACCCAGGATACTGGGGGGTGAGATGGGACAGGGACCAGGTGAACACTTGGAATTTGTTGGTATGAGGTTGAATTTACAGAGGTGGGTATGATCTTATGGCAATATGACAAGGATGATTCACTGATTTAGGGTGTTTGTTGGGGGGGCATTTGGGACAGGGTACATCTGGAGCAGGTTTCTAGGCAGTATGTGAGTGTTCATCCTGTCATAATGTGTTGTATCAGAAGGTGGATACCCACACAATGAGCAGGAAGGGATGGACTTCCATTTTTGGGAAGACCAATTCACTCAGAAATAGGCCGTTGGACATCTCTTATGAGCAAAGGCAGTTCCTAATAAGGGAGGACAAACCAGTGTGTCAAGACCTCTTGTTGCATGTAACTATGAATCTTGTCATCCAATGAGTCAAGACAGGAGGTCGTCGTGGGCCCTGGGGACATTGGGAGGGAGGAACAGAATAGATCATATAGGGTGTGTTAAGTGGTCAGTGGAAATGTTTTTCATTGCCTTACAGTGATGGACACAGGACATGGTAAATATGATCAAAATTTATAAAAGTGTATGGTCTAAAATGTAAACCATACTGTAAACCATTGACAATGTTTAGCGGCTCTTTCACTCTCTGTATAACAGTTATAACAATGCTACCATCCACATACAGAAATGTTTTAATATGGGTTGAGGAAAGGAGGAGGAGTTTGGGTATATGAGAGTCTCTTGTATTCAGTGTGTGACTTTGCTGTAACCTAAAACTTCTTTTAAAATTAAATGAAAAATAGTGAGACACTGGGGAGTGAGAGGGGGAAGATGCCACAGTACAGACTGGACACCAGCTATTGCAGTGATAAAAGGTAAAATGTCAAAAAAAATTTTTATTACTTTTTTTAAAATTTCCCCACACTTTTGAATATCCCAATCCTTTTATTTTATTTTATTTTTATTTTTTTTAAGTTTTCATGTATTTTATCTCTTACATTTAAACTTATCAATATATTTCTCTTTCCTATTAATTGTATTTGGCTATTGTTTTGACTTCATCTTTAAAGACGCTTTGGATCACAGAAGGGTTACAACTGGGGCAGGAGAGGATCATTTGTGGGGGTGTCAGGGATGGGGGTGCATAGGAGGAAGCTCACCTGTACGTACATACAAGGTATATAAAATTATTCAAATGCTCACGGGGCATGGTCACAGTGGGTGGAGAATCACTCAAAAAATGAGAGGATACTGAATTCCCATCCTGCAGAGCTCTGCCACATTCTCAAAGGGAGCAGCAACTGTCCCCCAAATGCAGGGGCAGTAACTGGTGAAGGAGGATGATCCATTGGGGGGCCCTTGTTATTGAAGACTAACCCTATGAGTCTTTGCTCTTGTAATTGAAACATAGCCTACTGTTATATGGTGCCTAAGAACTCCTTGTGGCTCAAATGTGTCTTCTCTCTAAGCCAAACTCAACATATGAATGCGTTATCTTCTTCCCAGCATGGAACATGACTCCTGGGGATGAACCTCCCTGCCAACAGGGGATTACTACCAAGTGCCAACTGGCAATATGACTGGAAAAGGACCTTGAATAAAAGGGGGGAAAGGTAAAGACAAATGAGTTCATATGACTAACAGACTTCAAAGTGAGTTGGGAGATCATCCCAGAGGTAACGCTTATGCACATCTCAATAGGATCTCATAGGCTTCCAAAGTTGATATCACCCCAAATAGAGGGGCTCCTGAGGGCTCTGGAGACTCCCTGACCCTATATCAGGGCAGATAGTTCTGGAGTTTGGCGCCTTATCTGTGGGCTATCCTTTGGAATCTGTGCTCCTGAGAGTGACAGAGTTGGACTCAAATAAGTCCTCCTTGCATATGGTCCATCTGTCCCTTCTATTCAAACCTATATGTGGTGTTAGAGTTTGTAGGTGTACTTCCAGAGACTGGAGTCTTTGGGATGTCTGTGTGCCAGCTGGGCCCAGAATCTTAGTGGAGCTGCAACTCCTGTTCTACAGCTCAATGGACCCATCCTGAATACCTGGTGGGGAGATGATGATGGAAACCGGCCATCCCCGGGAAAGGAGAGAATCTGCAGCTGCAGGCAGGATAAACCCATCCATCTTATCCATGGGATATAACCCTCCTCTCACTCGGAGGTGGAGTGGACATCACCATCCCAGACTCCTCAGGATTGGGGAAAGAGCTATGGGTTAGAGTGGACTTACTGGTATTCTGTTATAGACATATTGTGATTCAAATAGTGGAAGAAATTACAACATTAATGTGGAGCCAGTGGCCACTGGTCACTTTGGGGGCAGGGAGAGGGAAAAGCAATTTTAATACAGGTTTTTTTTGAGACTTAGGAATTTTCCTGAGTGACATTACAACGACAGATAAAGGCCATTTTATATCATCATATAACATGCAGAACTGTGTGGGAGAGAATGTGGTCTACAATATGAACTTTGGTCCATGCTTAGTGGCAAAGCCCCAGGATGTTTATATCCATTGCAGGTGATGTGCCACACTAATAAAAGATGTTTATGTGGTGGGAGGTTGTGGGAGGTGTGGGAGGTTGGGAATATGGGAATCCCTATAATTTTTGTGCAACATTTATGTAATCTATGTATCATTCAAAAAATTTTTTTAAATTGTCATTTAAAAAATAAATAAAATGTTGAAAATAATTCAACACAAAATTATGAAATTCTATATTTGTTAAAGAGTCATTCAGAATGAAAGGAACACAGACTTGAATGTAGTATATTGCAATCTCTCTATGCAGTATTGTCAAGTGAATTACATAAAAAATGACCTCCATGCCAGAATGTAGGCAATACAAAAGTCAACAGAATTAGGATGAGAAAGAATAACAGGACAAATCAGGACCTGCTCAATAAAAGCTGGAAATGTGGGCTGACCTACTGTGGGAAAGGGGAGGGGAAGTATTGGCATCCAACATCCAGAACCAGGTGTGTCCATTCCTCACGAGGTGGTCACATAAGGTTACACAGATGCAGAATTGTGTGTCCTTGTCTTTGGGGTATGTTGGACCTGGAGGGAGACTGGTATCAATTCTTGCAACAAAGAAAAAAGTCCCAGAGATGTGTATATGTTTCTGTAGGTGAGAGTTTGCTGCTAAAGACTGCTCACACTTAGGAAATACATATTAGGCCACCATGCAGTAACTGGCTTTTTGCATTTGTGGATATTATTAAGCATTGTTGTGGTTGGACACAAACACTTGATTTTTTGTCAGTGTTAGTGAGGAAAAAAAAACTGAAATGACTAATTTGTAATAGAAAAGGTAAAGAGTGAGATTTAAGTGAGATTCTTTTGGAAGTTACCAGTGATGAAGATGCTGGATGAAGTAAGCAACATGACCAGAGTGAGGAGAAAATGTGTGTGGAATTCATGCTGAGAAGATGGGAAAGTGCCATCTGATTGTTTTTATTTTCCCTATAAAATGTAGAGAATATAAACTAAGAACGGAATGCGAACTTTCAGAAAGTTGAGTCCATATGTTAGAGGATAATGGAGGGTCATTATTAAAGTCATGGAAAGTTAAGCATGGCTTGTCAAGAGAAATGCAGCAACTGTCAGGTGATCAATTGGAATAATATTCCATCATATGGGGCTGTTCCACATTTTTTTACACCTTCATGTATTGAAGGCATGTGGTTGCTTCCAGTTTTTGGTTAATACGAATGAAGCTTCTCCTGACATTCATGTGCAGGTTTTTTGTGGACATGGATTTTCAAATCAGTTGGATAAATGCATAAGAACATGTCTAATGCTTTGTGTGGTATGACTAGGTACAGCTAAGTAAGAAACTGTCAAGCTGAGCTCCACAGTGGTTGCACCCTTGGGGATTCCCCCCAGCAGTGGTGTAGGTGCTGTGGTGCTGCCTCCTCACAGCAGATGGTCTTCTCAGCTTCTTTTGACTTTTAGCCATTCACATGCATGTACCTTGTTGTCTTCATTTGCAATTCCCTGAGGTCAAATGATGGTGATCATCTTTTTATATTGTTTTTCTGCCATCTGCATGTTTTCTTTGATGGGGCATGATGATTAAAACAGAAATGTAAAAATAAGAGAAATACAAGAAAAAAAGATGAAAATGTTCAAAAATTAGTAACTGAAAAATGCAAATGAAAACAACAATGAAATTCCATTTCCATCAATAAGATTGAAAAATATTAAAAGTCAACATACTTAGTGTTAAAAGGGAAGAGGAAAATTAGTCCTTTCATTTGCCTTTAAAATATTGGTAACATAAAATGCAACAATAGTTCTTTGAGACAAACTTGATAAATATGATAAGCAATTCCACATCTAAGATGCTATTAGAAATCATTTTAGATGTGCACAAATATTCATTTATGAGAACATTTATTATGAAGTTGTTTACAGTGACCAAACTTTTGGAAATGGTCATCAATGGGTAATGGAATAACAATACACCTTATAAACATACTCTATAATAAAACACATTTAGTTTGTTCAAAAATTTTTTTAGAATAATATTTAAGAAGATAGAAAAATAGTCATGATATTTTAAATTGAAAATAGTAGCTTATAAAAAATATATAATGACACGGCAATTCCATTCCTAGGTGTATATCCAAAAGAAATACACACATATGAACACAAACATTTTTACATGAATGTTCATAGCAAACATTACTCATAAGAGCCAAACTGTACAAACTAAATGTCCATCAAATGATGAATGATTGTATAAAATGTGGGAAATCAATACAATGCAATTCAACAATAAAAAGGATTGGAATACTGATACATGCGCCAATATGGCTCAACCTTGAAAACATGATGGCAAGAAGAAGGCAGCAATCACAAGGACTACATATTAGAAAAGGAAATTAGAATACATACAGAATAGGAAATCTATAGAGAAAAAAGCAGAATAGTGTTTACCTAGGACTGGGGGAGGGAGAAAGTATAGAGTGACTGCAAATGGATATAGGGCTTATTTTAAGAAGGGACCAAAATTATTCTAAAATTAGATTGTGGTGATGGTTGCTCAACCCTGTTAATATACTAGAAAACAATGGCTTGTACAAGTCACATGGCAGAATTATATGGCATGTAAATTATATCAATATATTTGCTAATATATATATATATATATATATATTATACACTATAATATGTATAATTTGTATTTTGAACCCATACAAAAATACATATGGTTAACTTTAAAATATTAAAAAATGTTACACTTAGTTGTCTTGAGATGGTTAAAATATAGGTAATATTTAACTTCTTTTTGCTTTTCTGTACATTCTAAACTGTCTACAATGGACATGCACTACTCTTTTTCTTTTTTAAAATTTCAAAACTCTTGTTTTCTAGCATACTAACATCCAGACTCTAACTCCATGAGTCTACTCACTATCCTTAGTTCATATCAGTGAAATGATGCAATATTTGTCCTTTTGTCTCTGGTGCATTTTGTGGTGAGATTCTTCTGTATAATAACTGCAATTATGGGCACCTGACATTACTCCTTTGTCAAATCCTATGGATCTGTACAGCACAAAGTGTAAACCACAATGTAAACTATAGACTTTGGTTAGTAGCAATGCTTCAATATTGGTTCAACTGTAAGAAATGTACCATACTAATTTAAAAGGCCAATAATAGGGGTAACTATGTGTGTGGGTAAGTGGGGGTTATATGAGAATGGCCTACAATTTTGGTGTAATTTCTCTGTAAACATAAACTTAAAAATTTTATAAAAATAAAGTTAAAAAATAAAAAGAAATTTTTAAAAATTTCTAAACTAATTCATGAAATGCAGAAACAATTTGCAAAGACTGAGGAAGTTACTTTGTTATTTTTTTTGTTTGTTTGTTTAGATTGGTTTGATTTGCTAGCTCCAGGCACTGAAGGAGATCTCTGCCATATCATTGGATGTTTAAAACTTGAGGAGACAGTGTAGAGACTGCCCCAGATTTCACAATTGAAGCAAGTGAGCCTGAGTTCCTCCTGAGGCAGAGGTCAGCCTATCAGCAAAAAATAAGGTTCAGACACTCCTTGTCCCTCATTTCCTTTTTTTAAAAAAATTCTCATGACAGTTTAGCACCTTTCCCAGAGGTGATAGCTCTGGAAGAAATTCCAGGGTTCCTGACATATGGCCAGGATATGACTCCATGCAGCATCAGGAACCAGTGAAAATTGGGTTGTTTTTCAAGTCCATCAGCAGAGCTCACCTCTCAGGGTCAGCCTGCTGTTCGTTTGGATCATGTACAGCCCTGTCCCTGGTGGAGAAAACAAGATGAGGCTCCTGGATGACACACCCAGGGCCATGTCAGGGTATCTCCTCTTGTTGTTCTTTTTCAGTGATGTCTTGTGGTCAACATGATGGCGGGGAGCTAAGTTAGGGAACCACTATACCAAATAGCCTGAGAGAGGAAGGATATATATATATATATACTCTTTCTGGAAAAAGAAAGTGGCGCCTTAAATTTTCAATTCAGATAAAATCATTCTACCATAAAATAATCTACCCTAATGTTGGCTAAGCAATAATGCAAATTCAACATTTATTATTTTTATTATTATTAATATTTTCCCTAGGTACAGCCAGGACAGACAATTAGATCCTGAGAATTAATTGCACAGTGTCACACATTTAGGTGAATGAAAGTTTTTTCATGCATCCAGACTAAACCAGGAGAACAAAATGAAGACAATTACTTTATAAGTATGTGAATAAAATACCATATAATATATAATAGCATTGCAAAAACATTTTCTGTGTTTGAAACTTGAAAACATATTGGCATTAGTTAGAATACATGTAGTGGAGGATCCCCAGTGTTTCAATGCTTTTAAGCATGAAGAGAAATCCTATATTATTACAGGAATCTGCATTTTCTGCAAGTCATTCTTGAAACTGAGTCTCTGCTGTGAAAGGGCCACAAGTGCCCCCTGAAGCTCAGCCCCCTCTTGCATGGGGAGTTTTGTGTCTGGGCTCACACTGACTTACTCTCACTGTGTCCTGCACAGTAATACACAGCTGTGTCTTCAGCAGTCATGGAGCTCAGATGCACAGAAAACAGGTTCTTGGATGTGTCTATTGAGGTGGAGAGTCCTTTCTTGAGGGATGGATTGTAGTTAGTATAACCATTATAGCATATTACTGACAACCACTGCAGCCCCATCCTTGGGGACTGATGGATCCAATGCCAGCTGTAACCACTAGTTGTGATGGAGAATCCAGAGACAGAGCAGGTGATGGATTGGGTCTGGGAGGGCTTCACCAGTGCTGGGCCTGACTCCTGTAGCTGCACCTGGGGCAGGATACCTGAGGACAAGGAGAACCACAGTGAGTCCTCTGCTCAGAGGCACCATCCCCTTTATCTTCATGGTCTAATCCTCAGACACTCACTCCTAGGAGCTGCCACAAGAAAGAGGAAGAACCACAAGGCTTTCATGTTCCTTTTGTATGAGGGCCATGATTTACAGACAATATTTTCCAGTTTCAGGCTACCCTGGATTTAAGTCCATGTGTCGTGTGTTTTCATCAATTGACCAAAGTGGTGATTTGCATGTGGGAGAATCTTTTGTAAATAAAGGTCAAAGGGGTCAGCGGAGTTCCCTGTCTCTAGGGCTCCTCTGTGAGGAGCATGCCGGTTGATCCCTAGGAGAACACAGTCCATTTCCTAGGACCCACTTCACTAAGTAAAGGGATTTCTTTACCTTCCTGAAGGAGCTGGTAAGGGAGAGGATGCAGCCAAGGAGCAACGATGTCTTTGGAAATTTTGTCAGTGTCTCTACTCTAATGGAGATACATAATTATCAAATACCCAACACAAATACATGGCCTGTAATAGGCTCAATAAATCTGCTGATCCATTATCTGCTTTGTTAGCTGATTTTATTGGATATTCTAAAATTTGAAGCAGCAGCTAAATGTATCTAGCACACTGAAGTCAGATGAACTGTGTCCAATCCAATATGTCACAATTCAGAATGACTTTATTTTACTTACTTAATGTGAATGAATATTTCTTCTTAGAATAGAACTTTTATAAAATATATCCTTAGTAATTATTGTTGAATTGAAATTGCTGAAGACAATCTCACATGCAGTTAATTCTTAACACTCCTAGTATGTTTCTAAACCTGTTTATCCCCTGTACTTAGCTGAGTCTGCAGTGATACTCTGCACTTCAGGAATCTCTCCTTAGGTAAAACATTAAGGAACTCATAGCCTCCTCTGATTTACAAATAGAGACAGTCAGTGGAGTGTCATCAACACACCAATATGTTGGATCAGTGCTCTTGGATGAATTTTGTTTCCCAAAAACACATGGTCAATTTCTAATGCTAGTCATGTGATTGTGACTTTATTTGGAAATAAAGTTGTTAAGATAAAGTCAAATTGGATTACATTGGGCCTTAATCAAAAATGATTTGTGTCCTTTTAAGAAGGAAAGAATTGGAGATGGACAGACAGACTCAAAAAGGACACCACGTGATGACTGTTCTAGGAATTGAAAGGTCCAGGATTTAGGGCAAATACCAGAGTCAAAGAGGAGGAGGGGAAGGGTTCTCTCCTACAGACACCAGAGTTTCAGCCTGCAGAACCGTAATATAATATATTTATATTGCATTAAGCCATCCAATTTATGATACTTTGCTCAAGCACCCCTAGAAATCCATCCAATAATCTATTATTCAGGGATCCCAGGAAAGCCCAATTCCTGCTTTCTTGACAGTGCCAGTGAATTTTGAATTCAAAGACAATGGTTTCCCTATGTGGGGGAAATAGCATGCAGATACTTATCAATATAGCAGCACAGTGAATGGTTTGCAGAAGGGATGAGCTTCCAATGGCTAAAGGGTAGCTCTGTGCAAATTATCAGGTCCATTGAAAAATCCCCTGACAACTGCCCTCCTGAGGACTGTTTGACTGAATCTGGGATCTTGACTGAGAGCCTAGAAGTAAATAGTGTTGAGAGCTCAGCAAAGCTCCGTCCCCACCTGCCCTGTGACCCTCAGGATGTGACCTCACCCCTATGGTCTTCAGTCTGGTAAGGCACAAATTGGGGAGCACAGCAAAAACTTTGTGAATTTTATAGTAGGGGCTCAGACATGTTTAATTATCTTCACTGTTATTACTATTATCATCAGCCCAGGAGTGAGAATGTGGAGTCCTCTGTGAGCCCTCACCTCTGTCCTCCACAATTGCACCAGGGCACCTGCTCTGGCCTGTCCTTGACATGTCACTCTTGTGTGACTAGGGTAGGACAATGCCGTCTGCCTCAGGGACCCAAACTGTACATTTGCCAATTTAATTCTGTTGTTTCTAAGGATTCCTTTTATATTATGTAAAAAGTTTCAGGAGCACAGCATTGAATGTAGCATATGGCAAACTGTCTATTTAATATTGTCAAGTGAATTACATTAAAATATACTCCATGCTGTAATGTAAGCAACAGAAAAGTCACCAGAATTAGGATGAGAAAGATTAACAGGACAAATCAGGACCTGCTCATTAAGAACTGGAAATGAGGGATGACCTGCTGTGGGCAATGGGAGGGGAAGGAATGGCATCCAACATCCAGAACCAGGTTTGTCCATTACTCACCAGTTGGTCACATAGGGTTACACAGATACTAAATTGGGTGTCCTTGGTTTTAGGAGCTGATGAAATCGGAGGAAAAGTGATATAAATTCTTGCTAACAGAGAAAAAATTAAAGAGGTGTGCACACGTTTCAGTAGGTGAGTATGTGTTGCTAGAGACTGCTCACCTTCAAGAAAGAAATATATATATATATATTAGGTCACCAGGTAGAAATTAGCTTTTGGCACTTGTGGACAGTATTAAGCAATGCTGTGGTCAGATACCATCACTTGACTTTTGTCATGCATTTTTTGGAAAAGAACCAACTGAAATATTTATTTTATAATAGAAAGTATAAAGATGTATATAATTTTAGATTATTTTTATTTTTAAAGAAGCTTTAGATTACAAAAATGTTATATAAAAAATATAGAGGATTCCCATATACCCCTCCTCCTCCCCCTCCCACACTTTCCCACATTACAACCTCCTTCATTAGTGTGGTACATTTGTTACAATTGAGGAACACGTACCGAAGCATTGTTACTAACCATGGACTATAGTTGACATTATAATTTACACTCTGTCCCACACAGTTTTGTAGGTTATGACAAAATATACAATGGTCTGTATCCATCATTGCAATGTCATGTGGGACAACTTCAAGTTTCCAAAAATGCCCCCATATTATAAATATTCTTCCCTCTCCCTCCCCTTAGAACCTCTGGTAGCCACTGCCTTTATATCAATGATACAAGTTCTTCCATTGCTAGAATAACATTTTAATTGAGGTTCTTTTGTAGATTAGCAGTGATGAAAATGCTGGATGAAGTAGCACCACAGCCAGAGAGAGAAGAGATGTTGGAGGAATTCATGCTGGGAAGATGGGAAAGTGCCATCTGATGGCTGACTTTTATTTTCACTGTAAAATGTAGAGTATGAACTAAGTTTGGAACATGAACTAACAGAAAGTTGAGTCCAGAAGTTAGTGGATAATGGAGTGACATTATTAAAGTCATGATAAATGAAGCATGGCCTGTCAAGAGAAATACAGCAAATAGCAGGTGATCAGTGTGTCTCCCCAAATCCTGGGCCTGCTGAATTAACCATCGCTCACCTACAGCTCTTCATTCCTAAAGCATCAGTAAGTCTTAGAAACCCCCTTTTATGTGGGCCTATCATTGCCTTCTTCAGTTAGGCAAAAACTCTGCAAGGAGTAGAGTATTATTAGACCCATCAACAGTCATGGTTAAATTCTTATTTTAGACTGTGTTTTGAAAAAGGAGAGCTTTGCCCCTGAGAGGAAGCCCTTCCCAGTCACCCACTGAACCTGCCCTTGGGCTGGGCCCTGTGCTTAGTGGGTCCTGAGTGCCACTTGCACACCAGCCCCCACCCTGTAGGGAGGTCCCTGTTGGGGTCACAGGGCATTTTCCTCACAGCTTCTCTACCCAGTGTCAACTGGCTGTGCCCTTCATACCAGACTGATCTATAGTGACAGCACACAGAGGTGACACCATCTCTTGAGAGTGAATTTTTCTTAGCATCCCAGCATACTCTTCAGGTAGATAAAACACAGGAATCTGTGTGGCTGCAAGGGGGCCCTTTCCTGGAGCCTTCCAGATGCTTTGACTCAGTCACAGTCATCGTGAATCCAGAGGCTTTCAGAAGGTCTCTCATCTCCCTTGTCCTTCTGAGTTTTGAAGGTGACAACAGAGAACATGTGGACACATAGGACCAGGGGTCTCAAATCCCACACATACATCTACTATACCCATAACACATGCACACAAACAACACACATATACACAAACACAGACACATATTACATGTGCAAACTCAAACACCTGCTATACCTATATCATGTACACACAAACAGTCACTAACAGACATGCACATTCCTGTGCACACACATTTACTATTCCAATAATACACCCACTCACACTCACAAATATATTAAGGGACTGATGTGTGCACACACATATTTGCATTCACAAATACAAATATACACATACCTTCACATGTACACACACATGAGCACACATACATGTGCAGTCTCTGTTTTTTGCAGCGCTGGACTCTAAATTTATCATTCATCCCTGTGTCCAGCACTTGGACACAGGCCCCCAGGCTTACCCTAGGCTTGCTTAGGTGCCTTACTTTGGCAAATAGTCCAAAATCAAACATGAATAATCTGACACTTGGCAAGTGCCTGCATGTTGGGTTTGCCTTTCCCTGCTTTGCCTGGGAGACCTGCAGATGCCCAATGAGAGGAGCCAGGCCTGCCTGCCAGGGGTCAGGAGCATATGGCTGATCCATGCACAGTCAGTGCAGCCAGGACCCATCACTGCACATGTCTGGGAAGAGCCCCTGGACACACAGGCCACCAAATGGATGTTTTCAGTGGTTCCCAAAAGACATAGGATCCCTGTGCAGAGCATCCCTCCCAGGAGCAGAAACAAATGTTAGAAAAGTAAGGGGCCACCCAGGACAATGAGCTTGTTTGTTCTTCTCTTGCTGTTTTCAGAATCCTCTTTTTATCTCTGATATTTCTCATTCTGAAGAGAATTTGTCTTGGGGTATATTTACTCAGATTTTTTCATTTCGGGTGTGTTTTCCTTCTTGGAAATTGATATTTCCAAGTTCCTCAAATATTAAGTATAATGTAGCCTATGACCCAGCATTTCTTTTGCTTTTCATCTACCTAAGAGAGTTGAGAGAGGAGGAGAATCAGATGTGAATTCCACTGCGGTTTATAAGTTACTGACAATGGCATAGCCTCCCTTCTTGTTCTAGCCTGATTCACAAAGACTGTCTTAATCAGGGAATCCCACTGAAGTCTCTCCTTTAGTCTGATTGGAAAAGATTCACCACACTGCCCTGAGATGACTCAGTTCTGACCCTGGTGACCCCTGCCAGAACACTTTTTGCCACCAGAAAGGACAGTCTGCATGTGAGAATTTTTCTTTTACTGCAATGAAACATTCCATTTTCAGACATTTCAATGGAAGAGACACAATCCTAAATACTTAGAGCTTCCTAAGGGAAACATGTACATATAAAGGAAGCCCCAGACCTAATAGGAAACCAGGCCTTACCCTCTCTCTTCACCTCTTTCTATGGCTGAGACTCATGGTCAGTGGTCTCTGACCCCCCCTGAAGCCCAGCACCCTCCAGCTGCACTGCAAGGTTGGATTGAGTCTGGACTCTCCCTGCCTCCCCTCATTGAGTCTCACACAGCAATACACTGTTGTACTCTCAGTTCTCAGATTGTCCATCTGCAGACACAGCATGTTCTTGTCAAAGTGCTTGAGATGATGAACTGGCCCTTCCCAGGTCTGCCTTGTGTGTGGTAGGAGCAGAATTGCTAATGTGTGAGACACTCTCTAGACTTCCCTGCAGCCTGAGGTTCTCAGGTCATGTTGTAGCTCCTGGAGGTGAATCCAGGGTCAGCCAAGGAAGGTGTCAGAGACCCCCTGTCTGTATGAAATCTCACCCAGACTCCATCAACAGGAGTTGATGGCCTGCAAGCAAAGCCATCCTGGTCAGGAAATCAGCCACACAAAACCACTGCTTCTCTCACTCATATAAAGTCACATTTTCAATGTCTCTTGGTTCCACATAAAATGACCTTATAAAATGGGGAGAAGGAAAGCCCTGTTTTGTCCTAACTCCATGTTGACTCCTCTGTGTTCAGTGCCGATGATCATGTGGGAACACATGGGAATACAGGAACTGGGGCTCCTCTCCCAGAGTTGAAGTCTCTGGGCTGGGCTGGTTTATATCTGCAAAATGAGGGACACTACTTGCAAGTCCTCTTACTATGTAGCAAGCTCTGGGGTTGGAGCCTTGGTAAAGGGAAGTGCCCAGAGCAGATAGGAGTGTCCTGGGGGAGTTGGGAGGCAATAATTGCATTTGGGACAATATGATTTCTTATTATGTGCTATTGTAGGACTAAACACATAGAACCCATGGTCTTTTTTATTTATACAGATGTACAGAGACTATGTAAGAGATGTCGGTTTATTTTCATTTTGCAGATGTAAAATTTCATACAGAAGCATCAAGGGTTGGACAACATTCCCCAAATCATTTGTCTGATGAGTGTGAGCCCCAGGTTTGTGCTCACCTGAATCAGCCCCAAAACAGAGTGGGGCAGGCCTCATGGGGTTTGCAGCAGCCCTATTTGTGTAATAAGAGCATTGTGTGATATTGCTTCTTACTGCTGTTTACTTAAACAAT
>JAQZBX010002988.1:0-67966 GCA_029593785.1 Cabassous unicinctus
AGAACATAGGAGGTGGAGGTCTGTTTCACAGCAAGAAGAGCGGGCATTTACTGGAACTATGTAAACTGTAAACAGGGAATTTCTAAGTCCTCTACCAAGCACAATACCAGGAAAAGAAACCTGCTCCATGGCTCAAGCCCCATGAAGGCTCAGATAAGATGGAGAGGGTCCTGCACTTCTCATTTGCCTGGAGCTGATCTTATTGGTAAGAGCTACAAAGGAGACCAGCAGCCAAAACAAAGCCAGTTTGCAAGGACAGTGAAAGGATTTTGGCCTTGGTTTGATTGTTTTGATTTGCTTTTGGCAATCAAGAAAATCTTTGTCATTTCACTAGCTGCATTGAAACTTGAGGAACAAAAAGCTCAGGGACTAAATCCCAGAATTAACATTTAAAATATTAAAATGTACAAGGTGCAACAAAAGATTGCAAGACAAACAAAAAAGAGGAAATCATTGCCCATCCAAAGGAACAAGATAAATATCCAGAAACTATTAATGAAAAGGACTAGATGTTTTATTCAGGTTGATAGAGAAGTTTTGGTTATGGATGATGGTGATGATAGCACAACATTGTGAATTTAATGAACAGCACTGAATTATATATTTGAATGTGGTTAAAAGGGAAATGTTTAGGTTATGTATATATTACTAGAATAAAATTTTTAAAAAAGCACATAAGACTTGACAACACAAACAGTGAACACTTTTGTAAATGAAGGAAATATAGGTTTACTCAGAGGACAGAACCACAAGTTGTAGAATATCATTTCCACAGAGAAAGGCTAAGTCTAATTTACAAAACCTACAATACACACAGATGTTTTTCAGATTTTGTTCCACTAGTGATTGTCATATGCCTCCTATTTCCCCTCTTTTTTTTAATTTTATTAGGGAATTGGTGAGCTTACAAAACACTCATGTATAATGTGCTGGATTCCCATACATGACCCCTCCACCAACACCTTACATTGTTGTGAAACATTTGCTGCAGATTATGAAAGAACATGATCAGTCTATTACCACCATAGTGACTAACTATGGTCTGGAGTGTACATTTGGTATTTTTTTCCATTCACCCCCTATTATTACCACTATTATTAGTATTGTACATTTGTTACAGATCATGAGGGAACACTCTCATATTTATACTGTTAACCACAGAACACCTTGCACCACATGGTTCACTGTGTTATATTTCCCCTCTTTTTGAAAAGGATTATTGTGTCTAGTTTCTGTCACTGTATCTTGAGAATGTGTGATGGAGCAAGGAGGGAAGCAATGCTGGTTTCTTTAGTTTGCAGTTCTTCATATCAAGAGGAATTGTGCCCAATAAATGTGAATTGAATCCAAAGAGCTTTTACTGCACCTGGGATATGATTTAATATGAGGTCCTGGACGTCAACCCTGAGCCCAATGTTATAATATGATAAGACTTCTGTGAGACAGTCTTAGGAGGGGGTGATTATAATTTCCATGTGGGATAAATGTAAATATATGTGTCCAGAAGGCAGACTATGGTAGTTTTAAACATGGCTGTAAAATAGTTTACTCTTCTCTGATCAAGGGGTGGGGCCTATGTATCCTGCACTAGAATTGAGGTGGGTTAGCAAATGCTTGTTATTCAACAAGTAGAATATGAAAGAAGTGGTACTAAGTGATTTTGAAAGGTAGCTTGTAAAATACGAAGCAGCTTCTGCCTTGTTAAAGGAGAATCTGAGCAGTCTGGCTGCCATGCTGGGGAGATATTTTGTAAGCACCTGGTTGACAGTTGCAGCTGAGTCCAGTCATCCAGTCACTCCCATCAAGGCACAAATGTGTTAGTGAAGCCATCTTAGATGTGTCAGATCAATCTTCTGCCACCTGAATATGATGAATAACTTCCATCAATACCACATAGAAGAGAAGGGTCATGGAGCTGAGCCCTGCCTGAATTCTAAACTCAGAAAGTATTAGATATAATAAAATGTTTGTCAGTTTAAGTCACCAAGTTTTAAGGTTATTTGTTGTGTAGTCACAAATAAATGAAACACGTACTAAAGCTTTTAGAGTACATACTGTGCACTTCAGGCCATGCCACAAGAAACCCACCATGAGGGTTATGACTGACATCTGTTACAATGAACTAAGTAATATGGGGGATGCTGTCAAGATTAACCTTTTAAAAAATGTGTAATCATGCCAATAAGAGAAGGAATTAATTACGGCTGACCTCAGCAAACTACAATTTTGAAAATATCTTAAGAATTCCTCTCCCAGCAGTTATTCCCAGCTATAATACCTCATCCCTTCCTCTTGATCTTCAAGCTAAGAAAGATAAATTAAAAAGCATCTTTATTTCTCTTTCTTATTTTTTCCTTTTATTATTTTTTAAAATTTATCCCAAATGATATGTATAGGTACTGAAAAATAAAATAAAATAAAATAGAAACCACTCAGAGTTGAACCTGATTTCAAATTCTGGAGACAAACATTAATAACACATTGTAAGGGTAAGATACAGAGAATATTTCTGGACATAAGAACCCACATAGAAATTTAAAATGAGGGAAATTACTTCTTCTCTAATCCTATTTGAAGAGCTTGCATTGAATAAACCCTCTTCCAAAGAACAAGTAGAAATCTTAATTTTTAAAAAATTTAAAAATTATTTGAAGGTATGAAGCAGCTGAAAATGCTTCAAGGACTTGAGAAGTTAATACCCCATAAAGAAGGAGGATTAGGAAAGATTAATCAAACATTCAGTGCCACTTATCTGTGCAGGATTTGCTGATGCCTAAACAGTGACCAAGAGCATAAAAGACTGAGCTTAGTAGAACTCTTATAGTGAACACTTACACCTCTCCATATGCAGAAATTTAGATGGATCATAGAGCCAAAATATAAAAACTAGAAACTCAAAGCTTCTTGAAAAAAATATAGGAGAATACTTAGGAAGGACAGAAAAGCATAAATGATACCAAAAGAAAATGACAAATTGGACTTTGATAGAATTAGAAATATCTGCCTATCAAAAGACACACTTTATGAAAATGAATAAGCTACAGACTTGCCCAATTAAAAAAATATGAGCAAAAGACTGAAAAAGACACAGGATAAGAAAAACATTATATTTAAATAGCCAGAAAAAAAAAACATGAAAAGATATTCAATATCATTTGTCACCAAGGAAAAGCAAATTAAAACCACAATGAGATATTATTTCAAACAAAATAAAATGGCTAAAAAATAGAATGTAGGTTAGGTATGAAGCAATTGAAACTCTCTTTCTTTGCTTGTGGGGGCATAAATGATATAGCCATTTTGGAAGGTTGTTTGCCTGGTTTTGATAAATTAAGCATACTTCTATCTTATGGCCTGAGCATCCAGTCCTAGGCATTTACTCAAGAGAAATGAAAATACATATTCAAAGACTTTTAGAAGATTGTTTACAGTGGTCTTATTTACAATAGGCAAATACTAGAAATAACCCAAATGTCCAGGAACAAACAATGGATAAGCAGATTTTGGTTTAGCCAGACAATGGAATACTACTCAGCAATAAAACTTGAATTAAGTATAGATATATGGATACCTTTTGTTCCATAAAGTCTACTTCTAAAAATTCCAGAGGAAATAAATTAGGAAGATGTGCAAAATTTAATTAATTATGAGATATTTCCTGAAGGATGTGCATAGTAGTAAATAATTGAAACAATTGAGGTGCTTTAAATCAGGAAACAAGTTAAAATAACAATGGAATAATAAAAATTAAAATAGAACTGTAGGGAAGCAGATGTGGCTCAAGTGATTGGGCTCCCATCTACAATATGTGAGTCCCCAGGTTTGATTCCTAGGGACTCCTGGGGAAGGCAAGCTGGCCCTGGCACAGAGAGCTGATGGTCCATGCTGCGGAGAGCTGGTGGAGCAAGATGATGCAACAAACGGACATGCAGAGGAGAGACAGTGAGAGACCAGCAAACAAGGGAGCTGAAGTGGCTCAAGCAATTGAGTGCCTCTCCCCCACCTGGGATCGGTTCCCAGTCCCTCCTAAAGAGAAAGCTGGGATGAAAAGACAAGCAGATATGGAAAGAAAACACAGCAAATGGGCACAGACAGCAGACAGCAAGTGCAAAACAACAGCAAGGGGGGGAGTAAATAAATATTGAAAAAAATTGAACCGTAGAATTTATTTTGATGAAAAACTAGTTGCAACAGAGTGAACAACAAATCTTACAATGACATGTATATATATATATATATAACAAGTTATAGACAATGGGTGCTTGCACATATATACTTGAACTTACAATGATATTTGAGTATGTGTATATATAAGCACATTTGTGTGTGATGAGTGTGTTGGTTGCAAGCATGTACACAGTGTGTGTGTACCTGTGGAGGATGAGTGGTGGGGAAGGAAAGAAAGTTCGAGAGTTTATTTTTACAATGACATTGCTGAACTTGTTTTGCTTTTAACAGATGTTAATTGCCAATGTAATAAAAAATAAACCAAAAAATAAAAAAGTTCGGTGTTCAAATCAAATAATAAAATGTTTAACTATACGCATTTTATATTAAACTATTTACTAAATGAATCACAAATTTTCATTAGTTGTTTTAAAACCAGTGCACAACTATCATTTCTCCCAAGTCTGATGTGAACCCAGCCCATATATTTGTTGAAAATTTGCAAAAAGAGGAGAAAGCTGTGGATTTTTTTATTAGCTTTTGATACTATGTAGCTAAATGGTAACCAAACCACACTATGCCCAGCCCTTCCTATTTCCAGCAGTTAGGAGGTATTCTTTCCAAGCTGAAATCACCTTAGAACACTTTTTTTCCCAGAGATATTGTTTAATGGAAATGCCATTATATTCTAAAAAGTTTTAAACTTTCTAGATAAGCAAGATATGCAAGTAAACTTGACATTCAGAAATAAAAATTATATTACAATATTGCCATTTTTTTCCCCACCATACCCTTTAAATTTTTAATTTAAAAAAACATAAAAGAATGTATGTTTCTAGCTCAAGTTCAGCACCCTAGAGTGAGAAAATTGTTACTTATCTGTCAATTTTCATATTTTTACTCCATTGTTACACCTAATGTTATTCTCTACAATGACTGTAAAAACTTGTGTTACAACTAGGCCCTAGAAGTCACAGCTTCTAGTTAATTCTAGAAGCTGTGCCTCATTATTATGATGACTTCAACAAAACATCTTCAGCACCTGTTTTCCATTCTCACATTTTACTAAGAATCATTTTAACTTAAAATGTATCTCTGAGCTGATTTCTTTGATCAGAATTATCACTGGTCAAAATACAGAAAACTTTCCAATTTTAACATTTGAATCTCTGGAAAGGGTGACAAAGAATTTTAACAGAGTAGTTAAATTGCAAAAAGTTCACATTTTGTGCAGAAAATATTTATGAAATGATTTTTGTGTCACACAGAAATTAAGTCATATAAGTATAAAATTATCAGAAGACACTTAAAGTAAGTGAAATGAACATTTAAAACAAAAAGTTTTAGGGGGACTAAAGATAAATAATGAGAACCAGATTTTATGAACTGGTGAAATTAACAAAATATTAAAAAATAATAAAAATAAACCAGCTTTTATCTCTTTAGAAGTTTTGTTTCTTCTTTATAATCTCAAATTTTGCTACAAGATACTAGTGCCTATGACATATCTTTTTATTCCTTCCCAACTGCAATGTTAATATTTTAAAGCTACTTCCTGAAAATAAGAATTTTATTACTTAATTTATTTCACAAGTATTTTAAACTAACCACAAATGTAGCAGGTATCTCATTTCAAAAAACTTACGTCCTTGAGGATATGGCAGAAAGTTATATTTACCAATACAGTTTGTCTTTAAGAGGAGGTTCAGGACATATTAGAAATCTGTCACCCTAGAAAAACAAAAAAAAAGTCCCTCTAAGCACCATCTAGAACCCCACTTCAAACTGGGTATTTCAGAAAAGGTCTCTGCTCCTCTCAGGTCCCTGTCTCTGAGGTTGTGTCTGACAAGAGCAAATTCCATCTCTGGGAAAGTCTCCTAGTTCAGAATTTTTTTGCCAAATATTTTTGTCCCTAAGGGTAACTAACACAGCAGAGATTTTCAATAAATATTACATTTCTGTCAGAGAGCCAAGCAATCCTCCTGGAAAGCACCATATACATGGAATCTATGAATCATTTGTCTAGGAAAAAATTCTGTCTGCCACAGCCTATTTATTAAGTCTTCAATGTTAAATCTGATATGTAAAACTACAAAAAAAAATCTAAAATATGGAAAAAGCAAGGTTCAGAACAGGGTATACAGCATGTTACCCCTAGTCTGTACAATAGAAGATGCTTCAAGATAACTAGTCCAGAAGAAACAGGTAACATTGATTGCCTCTGAGAAGGGCAGCTGGGAGGCTGGAGGATATAAGAGGGAGGGACATTTCTTTCACTGTATTCCCTGTATTTCACTGTATTTTTGGTGGCATGCCAGCAACATTTTTGAGGAAAACAAAAGCCCAGCAATAAAACATTCCTGAGAAATACATTTCCTGTGAAACCCAGTTTACTCAATAGTATTTAAGAATCTACTGAGTATAAATTCCCATTTGTAATTTAGGCAGACAATAATCTGATGAAAAGCTTCAATGGAATATGAATTGGATTATCTTAATTTGTGCCTGCACAGAAATCTACATAACCATCCTCCCAGACTACACCTATTTTCAGAATCTTCTACACACATCCACATAGTATTTTTAGGATCTGGGTATGTGATTTCTAGAATGTGACACAAATAACTGATAGGGAGAAATGTTGAAGATTCTCTTTCCCCCCCCCCAGAATTGTTCACCTCCAGTGAAGGAGTTCTATTTGGTATACGACCGTTCCTAAGCAGTCAGAAAATGACTCTCTGCAGAGAAACTCCAAATATGACAAAGTGCTCTTTGATCTAAAGATAGGAGCCTTCCAGCTGTAAATACACTTGTAACAGTGCCCAACAGATTGAAAAACAAAATAAGGAAAAACAAAATAAGCAACAACTTTTGTAAAATCATTTCATGCGAATTGCTGTACAAAGTTTTGGGGATAAAATTACATGAAATGAAATATCTGGCCTGAAAACAAAGCAAATAATAATCATCTGGAAAAATTATAAACATATTTTCATTTTGGATAACTAATCAATATGGAGATTATGAGAATGGGTTTCAGTTTTTAAAAATATGTTTGAACTTGAAAAATAAAACTTAATAAATAAAATGTAATAACAAGTGGCTTTTATATCCATAGATGTTAAAATGCAACTATTTTCACTTACTGTTGTCTGAGGAAAGCTTGAAATGCAAGGCTTTCTACTGTTTTTTATACAAGCTAATAAGTACATTTAACAATACAGTTTGAAATTTAACAAAAATCTTAAAAGCCAAATTGCAGTTTTCAGAAGGATCCCAGCAACAGCTTTAATACATATAGAAATTCTTTGTATGTTGTTAGTCAAAAACAAAAAGTAGGCAATTCCAGTGCATAGAGGCAGAAGTAGCCCAAGTGTTTTTCGTTCAGGAAAGACCAGTTAGCATCTGAGTATCTTTGGATTTGGATACTTTAAGTTAATTTGGAAGTGCCCGTTTGGTTGCCCACAGAATGATGCTTAAAGCTCTGGCCCTCCACAGAGCCCTGTCCTTGCGCCCCAAGCGTGTGCAACATACATGTGCAACATCCTGAGTCCCATGGAGGAGACTTACAAGAAGTTCTGCAGCGCCAAAGACAGCACACCACCAGGCCCCTCCTCGCAGGCGGCGGCCGTGGCAGGCAAGCAACTGCCACACGCCACGGCGGGCCACAGCGCTGACGCAGTGGCCACCACTAATCACATGCCGCCAGGCATCTCGCAGATCCCATAAGGCGCCAGGGGCTGCTACTGCAATGGAGGTCTGGGCAACACGGGCGAGCTGCCTGCCTACCCAGAGGGCATGTGACGCGGTGCGGCCGCGGCCACAGGCTGTTAAGGCGCCAACCCGGACCGTGGTACTCGCCAAGTGAGCGGGTCGGGCGGGCTGCGGGCTTTTCCTTCCTCATCCCAGAGCGCGCCAGGGGAGGGAGCCGGCCGGGACCTCGACCCGGGACACGCGGTGCGTGTTAGGGCCCCGGCGTGCGGGGGATGTTCTCCTTAGAACACTTTTTAAATCACTTTCTATCGATATCTATGTCAGCATTTTCTGAGGTCCAAATAATAAATACTTTTGACTTTGCGAGTCATTAGTCCATATCCCAACTACAAAATCTGCAGTTGTACTGTTGTACTGTGAGAGCAGCCACAGAAAATACATCAATGAATGGTGTGGCTGTGTTCCAGTAAAACAGGCAGTGTGCTGGGTTGGGCATGCAAGCCATGGTTTCCTGACTCCTGCCCTATACAATATAAATAATCGTAATACTGATTAAAAAATAAAAAGTAGTCAAAATCAAGGATGAATAGAATAGAAAGCACATGGAAAAGGAGAGACATGGAATAATAAATAGATTCTATATATTGTAAGCATTTTATAAATGTGAAATATTTATCAAAATGTTAAAAATGCTTCAAGTGTTTTTATTTTGTCAATATACAACCACTACCAAATAGCTTGGAAATATTTAAATCAAAGAGGAGTCTTGTATGAGAGGAAGATTTACATTTGAAGTCTTTTTTAAAAATAGGTAGATAGATATCTTTGGAAAGATATACCAATTCTATAACAGTTGTATTCAAAAACTATTTTAAAAAAATGAATAAACTTCTTTCTAAAAATGAAAACACGAATCCATGTTCATTTAAGAATTTTTTCTATTAATTTTCTTAACTTTTAAAAATAGCATAAGAATAATTTTTATTGGAATATATTAATATCTTTCAATGAATTTCTCACCATATATGTCTTTCATATGCTGAGGTATTGATCCAAGTGATATGTTTATTCAATAGAGTCTTATTATTTTTACTTTCTAAATAAAATTGCCTGATACCATCAAATTTGCATTTTTGCAAATTTGCAAATTCTTGACTTGCAACTGATTCTTCTCTGTAGCCCACACTATTTTTAATTAAGAATCATTCTCTACCTAAGTTTGAAAGTGAGCAGAAAAAATTCTAACAAATGCAAAATACTCTCAACTTTAATATTTCCATATTGAACTTTGTAAATATTTCAGCCTAATACTGCCTTTTTGCCTACTGAGTACCTTTCTTTTTAACCATTTTTACAATATAAATGTCTTCTCTTTTTTTATATTTTATTTTACATCCTTTATCAAATACAAATGATGAAAACTAGTAGAACTTCTCAAACTTGTTCCTTTCCAGGATAGAATATAAATTTTTTCAGTTAAAAATAGAAGCTCCCAACAAAAAAAAATTCCCACAAGTTAAGATGTTCCAAAGAACATATATAGAATTTAATGTATAAGTCCTGCATAACATTTGAGGAATCATATTTAAATTGTTCTGAATTTCCTTTACTTTTTAAAGAATGTACTACAATAATTTCATGCTCATCAGCTTTGTTTTCAACAATGCAATTTTCTAAAAAAGCATTATGAGCTGAAGTTTTTTGTTGTTCCAGTCATTGAATACATTGATTAAGGTTTTCCAACTTATTTTGAATAAATGTTACAAAATTTTAGATGACTTCTTTTCATACATAATACAGTACCATGATAGGATATTTAGGTTTATTTCCAAAGTCTTAAGTGCCAATGTCTAATATCTGATTGATGGTGACCAGCAAAGACGAAATATTGTTTTATTCAGAGGAGGTTCCCACATAAAAATTTTGTAGTTTTGTTCCTCTAAATTGTGGATATATTTAAAAGTTTATAAATTTTGACAACTACTGCTTCCATTATCATTGATAGAATAAGAACAATGATAAATTATGCACTTTCCATGATAAATACAATGTACACTACTCAAAGTTTACTTAATTGAATAAGAATATTGTTTTTCTGTGAAGCTGTGCTGCACAATTTTAACCCAGCAAAACCAAATAATTTTATTTTGAATGTTGAACGTTTTAGGTGAATTTTACAAAAGCATCCGCTATTAATAGTAGATATTTCACATATGACAGAATGAACATAGAAAGCTTGTATTTGATTCCATAAGTTGGATGGAAAAAAAAAATTGACTCATCATTGGAATTACCTTAACTGATTTTCCAATGGAAGGATCTGAACACACAGATGTAAACTTGTCATCACTTAATGATGGGAGATGTTCTTCTGCCAATACAGGCAAAATGTTGACAAACACTGCTTCAGTTTTCATACCTGTTGAAGAAAATCTGAATAAAAAGTGTATAAAATTCATTTAAACAGTCATTTTATCTAAATGAGAAATGATATTTCATGGAGTGATATGTAAACATACCGTGTGTAACTGCATCTTAAATCACAGTATTCAGGCACATTCTTCTTAATTTAAATATTAACTTTTGACATAGATACTGATGCTTCTTCAGTGTATTTGTCTTTTGCTTCCTATGTGATTATTGATATTCCTATAGTCTCTAAGGCAGGTTGCATATGTCAACAAATATTTTATAAAAGTTACATGTTCTTCATCAATTTTCTGAAAATCAGAAAGTCAATACTTAATTTTTATAAGCATGCACTTTCAGGTTTGAGTTCATTACACCCAAAAGGATATATTCCAGCATGAAATGTGTCACCAAACTAAAATAATTATTTGCGTATTTCTCAGTATAATAAATCTCAATACCCTTTTTAGCAACACTTGCACAACACCCTCAATATCCTCAACCTCTATTTCCTGTACACATTTCACATGCAACTAACCAATAATTGTCCACATTACCCTGAGCCGTCCATCTAGTAGTCTGGCAACCGCAGGCCTCTCATAGGTCACAAACTTGCTACAGCAATACTCTTTGGGGGAACAATGAATACCTCTTGCACAAACAAGAAAAGAGTTGACTATCTTGGCTATTCTTATGAGGTATTAGTTACTTTGTAAAGGGAAAGGATTAAAAAACTTAAAGCAAATCATGACAGAGTCTTTTCTCTTATTTTCCCTTATTTCCTGGATTTAATCATGTGCCAAAGTGAAAGCTCCAATAGTTCTACACAGAAAAAGCTCTAGAATCTGGAGGTCTATGAAACATTAAGAGATGCATTTTCCATCAAATAATTGGAAATTGGCATTAAATAAATAACACAATTTATGATAGCATCAAAACATAAAATATTTAGAGATGAATTAAACAGATACTGGCAAGATTTGTACACTGAAACCTACAAAATGTTGTTGAGAAAAATTAAAAACCTAAATAAATACCTAAATGCTATGTAAGGGGATTAGAAAATGCATTATTAGTAAAATATTAATTGTCCAAAGTTGATTTATAAATTTGCAGCAATCTCAATCAAATCTCAGTAGATTTTTTGCAGACATTAAGAACTGATTATAAAATTTTTATAGAAAGGCAACACAACTAGAAGTCTCAAAATAATTTTGGAAAAGAAGAATGGATGTTAATATAGAGTGAAAATCTTACACTAGTAAATTTCAAAACATTTTAGAAACCAATAATATATAAGATAGCATAGTTAAACCAAAGGAACAGAATAAAAAAAAAATATATATATATATATATATATATTAAAACAAAGGAACAGATAGTTAAACCAAAGGAACAGAATAAAATATATATATATATGTATATGTATATATGTATATATATATATTTCAATTCATTTACAACAAAAGTGTTAAGGCAATTCAAAAGGAAAAGAATATCCTTTAACAGCTGATTCTGGAAAAATTAGATAGCCACATGCACAAACAGAATCTCCACTCTTACCTCATCCTATATAGAAAAATTAGCTTAAAAGGGATGAACAAAACATGTGAATGTAAGAGTTAAAACTACAAAGTTTCAAGGAGAAAACTTTTGTTACCCTAGGTTAAGCAAACACTTTTTAAAATATGGCACACAAAAAAATATGGTCCATAAAATTTAAGATTCATAGAAGTTTATAAAAATTAAAAACCTATTCTTTGTGAGAAAAGAAGAATAGACAAGAACACAGTAGAGAAAATATTTGCAAAACACTTATCAGATAATATACTCTTACACAAAATACAAAAGAAACTATCACAATTCAATAATAAGGAAACAATCCAATTTAAAAATGGTAATATGATTTGAATATGCACTTACCAAAGAAGACATACAGATAAAAAAAAAAGCTCATCATTATTAGTCAGTAGGGAAATACAAATTAAAAATAAATGAAATATCACTACATACCTTTTAAAATGCCTAAAAAATAAAACAACAGAAAGAAAACAAGAAAAACTCACCATAGTGTTTGCAGGTAAGAATGCAGACAATTGGAATTGTCATCCATTGCTGCTGTGGAATGCATAATGGTTCACCAACATTGGAAGACACATTTACCCATGATATGACTGAGTAATCCCAGTTCCAGTTAAATACCCAAGAAAAATGAAAATATGTATATGCAACAAGACCTATATGGACATTATTATAGCTATTTATTCATTAGTGTTACAAACTGGAATCACCACAAATATCTATCAACTGATGAATGGATAAACAAATTTTGGTAGGGACATAGAGTGGAATACTATTTAGCAACAAAAAGAAATTAATTATTGATATATGCAATAAAAAGGATTGATCTCAAAACCACTATGCTAAATGAAAGAAGCCATAAACAAAAAACCCTTAGTATATGATTTCATTTATGTGACATTCTGAAAAGGCAAAAACTACCAGGCCAGAAAATGGATCAGTGATTGCCAGGGACTGGAGGTAAGATTAGGAAATTGACTGGAAAGGGGTAGAAGAGAAAAGTTTGGTGATTATGGAAATGTTAAATCTTGATTGTAGTTATTACACAACTGAAGGGTTTGTCAAAAGTCATCAAACTGAACACTTTGAAAGGGTGAATTTTATTTTATGTAAATTCTATTTCAATAAACCTAATTTTAAAAAGAAGTGTACAAACAAGGAAACCTCATTTGAGCTGTCCCCTCCTCTTGGAAAAAAATCCTGCCTCCACCATTTTTTCACCCTTGCTCCACATGCCAGGAGTTAAATGGCCTTGCTCCTTTTCTCCATGAAACTAGATGTGCCTCTATCCTAGTGCTCAGAACACTGTGTTAATTACACCCACTGAATGTCCTGCCTGTTCTCTCCACTAAATTGGGACCCTTGAGGGTGAATCCCATAATTCTTTATCCCTATGCCTAAAGTCATGTCTAACAAATGAAGATATTCAATAATGATTATTTGATTCAGTGATTTTCAAGAATTATTTATTTTTCATGAAAATATTATTCTTTATCCAAAAAACACATGTTGTATTGGGACTTTGGATGGTAATAAAGATTTTTCAATATTTTTTAAATCTCTGGTGAACAAATATATATTTGTACATAAAATGTATAACAGGAAAAGATTCAGAACATGGAAATAAGTGAAGTAAAAGCAAGATATCTAGTCTTAGGGTTCTTGATGTAAACTGGAAGACACTAATATAAAAATGTGTATTAGCAATACAGTAAATTATTAGTAAACTATACCACATTATGCAGACATTTAAATTATGAGAAATGATCTGCTGATTGTCACAGAAATTAATTTGTCACAGAGAATGTGCCATGTTACACATGTTATACATGCTACATTTTTCTACTCTATAAATATGTAACAACTTTGCCTATATTTCTAGATTCTTTTTTTTTTTTCTGGGGTAGCTAAGGGAATAAAGGTTTTTTTAAGAAACAAGTAAAGAAAAAAGTACACCAGCCCAGGCACGGGTGTGGGTGTGCACCAGGGTGAATGCGTGCATGGTGCCCTATGGTAGGTCTTTATAAGTACTTTCCTCCACCCCTTTCCTAATGTTGGGGAGGGCCCTAGCTCTTTCTTGTTCTGACTGGTTGCCTTAAGATTCCTCACCTGTTAGCTCTCAGGGGACCAAGTATCAGGCCTTTCATTTGGAGATATCCGGGACCAAAGGGGAGGCTTGCTTAGAGTTATCCAGGGCTTCCACTTGACCCAGGGGTAGATCCAAATAGGACTTCGTGGGCTTGGTGGGATCTTTCCAGCTTTCTTCTTAGTAGCAGCCTTTGCTCAGGGGGTTTCCAGGTAGGGTCACATGGTCATGTTGTCTGCTAGGTCCTAGCTGTGACTCATCTTCCCTCTTTCCCTATACTAAGCTGTTGCAACTCCCTCCCTCAGAGTTTGCACACTTGTTCTTAAGGGGGAGCTGAAGGGCAATGATCTTTCTTTGGTAGCTGCTTCCTGCTGATTAGGGGTAGTAGTCTCTGCCTCACGGGGTGTGAAACACTCTGGATACTCCAATGAGGATGAGGGAAGGGAGGTCCAGCACCATGGCTAGAACTGGATGAAAAGCCTGTGTGACTAATACCTTGCTCTGGAAGGCATTGATTCTGGAAGAAATAAACTTAATTAGAATTTTAAGATACATTATCCTACTAAAAGTATGAAGAAGATGATGGTAAGCAGTCCACAAAAGTGGGGCCAGCCATGACATACTGGTCCATGGGAGTGAGAAAGTCCAGGTTCCTCCAGAGGCTACATCCTCCTGAAGTTGATGGGCTGAATCATGTAATTTTCAAATGCTGTCTAGGACTGTTCTTGAGCACTTTATAGAAAAACATCATTGCTTCTTGAAGAACAGGCATGTTATTCCATATGCCACTATTAGCATGTTTAGGGCTCTGCAGTTTTAAAGCACCATTGCAGCTAGGGAGTTTATTTGCTGTCTAAGGGCTTCTAAGGCATGGCTATTTTCATCTATGCCATTGGTTATCTCTAGGGAGAAATAGTGGTAGACCTGCTGGGTTTTGTATACACAGCTAACCCCAGTTCCCACAGCAGTGGTTATGATAGGACAGCTATGAGAGGTATGAGGATAAGCACTACCCTAGACATAAACTCACAAACACAATATAGGCAAAAAAAACAAGCATATGGCAAGCAAAATAGAGACAATATTTAAGAGAGCCTTTCTTTTATTTACAGGCACATTCATTAATTACTTAGAAAATGAATTAAGCTTACCAAGACTTTTAACATGTTCAATATCCCTCTGCATATGATCTAGACTAGAAGAGGTATCATATTCATCAGGTATATAGGTACAGCATTTAATAATAGTTAATGCACAAGTTCTTGTTTGAACTGCCGTTAATAGATCTAAGGTCCAGCTCTGCAATACCATGCATGTTGTCTCTCCATGGGAGAAGGCTATAATGCCAATAGTGTTTAAATTCTTCTCACATCATTCTGGTAATTACAGATCCATTTGCTATGCCTTTCAGAAAGCCAGCAGGCTGCAACACAATTGGTCCTTGGAGGGAAGCTTCAGTCCTTCACCAGCCTGGTGGAAAGCTCCATTCAGCACTATGAATCAGAGCTAGACTGGAGGCAATGTTCATTGCAAATCTGGCTATATTGAGCCATTGCTGGCTGCTGCAGGAATGTGAAACTGCAACCTGCTCTCCATCCAATTCAGAAGCATATTCAGAGATGTGGTAGATACATTTACTCTTTTATCATGAATAATGCAGCTATGAACATCAGTGGACATTTATCTGTGTGTGTCTCTACTCTCAATACTTCTGGGTATATAAACAGTAATGATATTGCTCAGTTATGGCAAGTCTACATTGAACTTTATTAGGAACTGCCAGTCCTCCACAGCGACTGTACCATTCTATATTCCCAACAAAAATGAATAAGCATTCCTATCTCTCCACATAGTCTCCAACATTTACAGTTTCCAACTTTTTAATAGCAACCAATCTAATAGGTTTGAAATATCTCATTGTAGTTTGAAGTTGCATTTCCCTAATGGTTAGTGATGTTGAACAATTTTAATGTGTTTATTCAACATCTGCATTTTTTTCTTAGGACAATTGTCTTTTCAAGATTTTAATCCATTTTTAATTGGGTAGTTTGTCTTTTTATTATTGAGTTGTATGATATCTTTGTATATCACGAATATTAAACCCTTATCAGATACATGACTGAAAAACAGTTTCTCCCATTGAGTTGGCTGCCTTTTCACCCCTTTTTTTTTAAATTAATTTTTTTTATATTTTAAAAGATGCTTAGATTACATAAATGTTACACAAAAATTACAGGGATTCCCATGTTCCCCGCCTCCTACACCTCCCATAAACTCCCACATAAACATCCTTCATTAGTGTGGCACATCACCTGCAATGGATATACACATCCTGGGGCTTTGCGACTAAGCATGGACCATAGCTCACATTGTAGGCCACACTCTTTCCCACACAGTTCTGCATGTTATATGCTGATTAAAAATGGCCTATATCCATCATTGTAATGTCGCTCAGGATAATTCCCAAGTCCCGAGAAAGCCCCTGTATTACAACCACTTTTCCCTCTCCCTGCCCTGAAAGCATCCAGTGGCCACTGGCTCCACCTCAATGTTGTATTTTCTTCCATTGCTTGAATCACAATACGTCTACAACAGAATACCAGTAAGTCCACTCTAGTCCATAGCTCTTCCCCCAATCCTGAGGAGTCTGGGATGGTGACCACTCTACCTCCAAGTGAGAGGGGGCTTATATCCCATGAATAAGATGGATGTGATTATCCTGCCTGCAGCTTCAGACTCTCTCCATTTCCTGGGATGGCCGGTGTCCATCATCATCTCCTCGCCAGGTGACTTGGGTGAGTCCATTGAGCTGTAGAGTAGGAGTTGCAGCTCCACCAAGATTCCAGGCACAGCTGGCACATGGGTAGAACAAAGGCTCCAGTCTCTGGAAGTACACCTACAAACTCCAGCACCACATATAGGTTTGAATAGAAGGGACTGATGGACCATGTGCAGGGAGGACTTATTTGAGTCCAAGTCTGTCACTCTCAGGAGCACAGATTCCAAAGCATAGCCCACTGATTAGGCATCAATCTCTGGAGCTATCCCCCCTTATATATGACCTGGGTGTCTCCAGAGCCCTCAGGAGCCCCTCTGTGTGGGAGGATATCCACTTTGGTGTTCTATGAGGTCCTACTGAGGTGTGTGTAAGCATTACCTCTGGGATGACCTCCTGACTCTCTTTGAAGTCTCTTAGCCATATGAACTCATTTGTCTTTACCTTTTCCCCCTTTTATTCAAGGTCTTTTTCCAAACATATTGCCAGTTGGCACTTAGGATTAATCCCTCATTGCCAGGGAGGCTCATCCCCGGGAGTCATGTTCCACACTGGGGGGAAGGTAATGCATTCATATGCTGAGTTTGGCTTAGAGAGAGGCCACATTTGAGCAACAAGGAGGCTCTCCGGTGTCAAACATTAGGGACCCCATAACACTAGGCAAAGTTTCAATTACAAGAGCAAAGACTCGTAAGGCTAGTCATCAATTAAAAAAAAAAAACATTAGTGGACCACCCTCCTTTGCCAGATACTGCCCCTGCACTTGGGGGATGGTTGCTGCTCCCTTGAAGAATGTGGCAGAGCTCTCCAAGCTGGGAATTCAGTATTCTCTAATTTATTGAGTGATTGCCTACTCACTGTGACCATGCCCCACTCCTTGATCATTTGAACAATTTTATATATCTTTCATGTATATTCTGGAGATCTTCCTCCCCTCCATGCCAGACACCCCTCACCAATGATCCTCTCCTGCACCCGTTGTAACCCTTTTGTGATCTAAACCTTCCTTGAAGATGAAGCCCATATAATAGCCAAATACAATTAATAGGAAAATGAAATAATAATGATAAGTTTAAATGTAAGAGATAAAAATACATGGAAACTTAAGAGGAAAAACATTAAAAATGAAATAAAATCAAAAGGTTGGGATATTCAAAAAATAGGAAAAAACAAAATTTTGTTTTAAACCTTTTTCCTTTTATCACTCCATTTTCGGTGTCCAGTCTGTACCATGGCACCTTCCCCCCTCACTACCCAGTGTCTCCCAAATTTTCATTTAATTTTCAAAGAAGTTTTAGGTCACAGCAAAGTCCCGCACAAAATACTAGAGACTCTCATATACCCAACCTCCTTCCCCTTCCCTCATCCCATCTCCCCTGACCACTAAACCCCCTGTTTGATTTTTCTGTTTCTTCCTCCCCAACCCCCTGGGACACATGACACCCCCCTGTCTTGACTCATTGGATGACAAGATTCATAGTTACATGCAACAAGAGGTCTTGTCACACTGATTGTCCTCCCCTATTAGCCTCCACCCTTGCTCCTAAGAGACAGCCACCTATGTGTTTCTGGGTGAATCGGTCCTCCCAAAGATGGGGGTGATCTCCTTCCCACTCACATTATGACAGGATGAACACTCACACACTTTCCAAAAGACTACTCCAGAAGTACCCCATCATGAATGCCCCCACAACCTACACTCTAAACCAGTGACACTAGCTAGTCATATTGCCATAAGAGCATTCCCACTCCTGAACTTTCAACATCATACCCACAAATCCCGTGTTCACCTGGTCCCTCTCCCATCTCTCCTCCCAGAATTCTGGGCATTCTAACCTGCCCTTCCTAATCTACACACTTGAAAACCCTGCACAACCAAACCCAGTAATATCACTACCCACCTGTCCTATTCTTCACTATGCATCTATATTCTATCTCTTTACCATAGATTATGTACATATGTGTGATGGCTCACAACCTTCTCTTCTCTTTTTCCCACTTGTTAACCTATCTTTCAGACAATGGTTCTTAGAGACTGATCACTTTCCTCAATTCAAACCAGTGAGGTCATGTACTGTTCATCCTTCAATGCCTGGCTTGCTTCACTCAACATAAAGTCTTCAAAATTCATCCATGTTATTCCATGTGTTAGCACTTTATTCCTTCTTACAGCTGAGTAATATGCCATAGTATGTATGTACCACATTTTTTTTATCCATTCATCTGTTGATGGGCACCAAGGTTGATTCCAACTTTTGGCAATAGTGAACAAAGCTGCTATGAACATTGGTGCGCATATATCTGTTCGTGTCTTTGCTTTCAATTCTTCTGGGTATATTCACAGCAGTGGAATTGCTGGGTCATATGGAAGATCTATTGATAGTTATCTGAGGAAACTTCCAACTGTCTTCCACAGTGGCTGGACCATTCCACAATCCCACCAGCAGAGGATGAGGGTTCCTATTCCTTCACATCCTCTCCAACACTTATTGTGTGCTATACTGTTAATAGCTGCCATTCTGATGGGTGTAAGAAGGTAGCTCATTGTAGTTTTGATTTGCATTTCCCTAATAGCTAGTGATGTCGAGCATTTTTTCATGTGCTTTTTAGCCATTTGTATTTCTTCCTTGGAGAAGTGTCTTTTCAGGTCACTTGCCCATTTTTTAAATGGGTTGTTTGTATTTTTATTTTTGAGGTGTAGGATTTCTTTATATATGCAGGATATGAAGCTCCTATCAGATATATGGTGACCAAATATTCTCTCTCATTGGGTAAGCTGTCTTTTTATTTTCTTAATAACATCATTTGAGGTGCAGAAGTTTTTAATTTTGAGGAGATCCCGTTTATCTATTTTTTTTTTTTTGATGCTCATGCTTTGGGTGTGAAGTTCATGAAACCATTTCCTATTACAAGGTCCTGTAGGTGCTTCCGTACATTACCTTACAAGGTCTTTCTGGTTTTGGCTCTTATATTTAGATCTTTGATCCATATTGAGTTGATTTTTGTGTAAGCTGTGAGATGATATTCCTCTCTCATTCTCTTGGATATGGATATCCAGTTCTCCAAGCACTGCTTGCTAAAGAGGCCATTCTCTCCCAACTGAGTTGGCTTGGTGGCCTTGTCGAATATCAGATGACTGTATATGTGAGGATCTATATGAGGACTCTCAATTCGGTTCCATTGGTCAGTATGTCTATCCTTGTGCCAATACCATGCGGCTTTGATCACTGTAGCTTTGTAGTATATTTTAAAGTCAGGTAGTGTGATACCTCCAACTTCATTTTTCTTTTCAAAATATCTTTGGCAATTCAGGGCATCTTACCTTTCCAAATATATTTTGTAGTTAGTTTTTCCAATTCCTTAAATCTTAGAGTGTTGATTTTTATTGGGATTGCATTAAATCTGTAGATTAGTTTGGGTAGGATAGACATGTTGATGATGTTTAGTTTTCCTATGCATGAACAGGGAATATCCTTCCCTTTACTTAAGTCTTCTTTGATTTCCTTTAACAGTGTTGTGTAGTTTTCTGTATATAAGTCCTTTGCATCTTTAGTTAAATTTATTCACAGGTATTTGATTCTTTTAGCTACTATTGTAAATGGAATTTTTTCTTGATTTCCTCCTCAGATTGCTTGTTATTTGTGTATAGAAATGCTACTGATTTTTGAGCATTGATCTTATAGCCTGCGACATTACTGAACTCCTTTATAAATTCTAGAAGCCTTATTGTAGATTTCTCAGGGCTTTCTACATATAAGATCATGTCTTCTGAAAATAATGAAAGTTTTATTTCTTTACCAATTTGGATGCCTTTTATATCTTTTTCTTGCCTCAGTGCTCGAGTAAGTACTTCTAAGACAATGTTAAATAGGAGGGGTGATAGTGGGCATCCTTGCATTGTTCCCAATTTCAGAGGGAAGACTTTTAGGATTTCACCATTGAAGATGATGTTAGGTTTCGGTTTTTCATATATACCCTTTATTACATTCAGAACGTTTCCTTCTATTCCTATCTTTTGCAGTGTTTGTATCAGGAAAGAGTGCTGTATTTTGTCAAATGCTTTTTCTGCATCTGTAGAGATAATCATGTGATTTTTTCCTTTCAATCTTTTTATGTGGTATATTACATTAATTAATTTTCTCATATTGATCCATCCTTGCATACCCGGTATGATACCCACTTGGTCATGGTGTATAATTCTTTTGATATGTTGTTGAATGTGATTGGCAAGTATTTTCTTGAGGATTTTAGCATCAAAGTTCAATAGAGAAATTGGTCTGTAATTTTCCTTTCTTGTGGTATCTTTGTTTGGCTTTGGTATTAGGGTAATGTTGGCATCATTGAATGAGTTAGGCAATATTCCTTCTACTTCTATTTTTTGGAAGAGGTGAAGCAGGATTGGTGTTAGCTATTTCCTGAATGTTTGGTAGAATTCAGCTGTGAAGCCATCTGGTCCTGGGCTCTTCTTAGTTGGGAGGTTTTTGATGACTGAGTCTACCTCTTTACTTGTAATTGGACTGTTGAGTTCATTAATTGCTTCTTTCATCAATGTAGGCTGTTTGTGAGTTTCTAGAAATTTGTCCCTTTCCTCTAAATTATCATTCTTGTTGGAATATAATTTTTCAAAGTATCCTCTTATGATACTTTTTATTTCTGTGGGGTCAGTAGTGATATCCCCTTTCTCATTCCTTATTTTGTGTATTTGCAAATGTTCTCTCTTTTTCTTTTTTAGTCTGGCTAAGGGTTTGTCAATTTTATTGATCTTCTTGAAGAACCAGCTTTTGGTTTTGTTTATTTTTTTCTAGTTCTTTCTCATTCTCTATTTCATTTAGTTCTTCTCTAATCTTTGTTATTTCCATCTTTCTATTTCTTTTAGGTTTAGTTTGTTGTTGTTTTTCCAATGCCTCCAAGTGTGCAGTTAGCACTTCACTTTTAGCTCTTTTTCTTTTTTAACATATGCATTTATGGGTATGAACTTCCCTCTCAGGACCGCTTTGGCTGCATCCCATAGGTTTTGATATGTTGGGTTGTCATTTTTATTAGTTTCAAGGTAGTTACTAATTTCTTTTGAGATTTACTCCTTGACCCACTGTTTGTCTAAGAATGTGTAGTTTAACTTCCGTATCTTTGTGTCTAATCTGTTTCTCTGGCCCTTAGTGATTTCCAATTTCATTCCATTGCAGTCAGAGAAATTACTTTGTATAATCTCAATCTTTCTGAATTCATTGAGAGCTGTTCTGTGTCCTCACATGTGGTGCATCTTGGAGTATGATCCGTGTGCACTTGAAAAGATTGTAAATCCTGCTGTATTTGGGTGTAGTGTTCTGTCTATGTATATTAGGTCCAAGTCCTGTAATGTATTGTTCAGAGTCTTTGTTTCTTTATTGATTCTCTGTCTAGATGTTCTGTCTAATGGTGATAATGGTGTATTAAAGTCCCCCACTATAATTGTAGAGACATTTTTTTCTCCACTTAGGTTTTCCAGAGTTTGCCTCCTGTATTTTGAGGCACCCCGATTAGGTGCATAAATGTTTATGATTGTTCTCTCTTCTTGAGATATTACCCCTTTTACTAATATATTGTGTCCATCTTTGTCTCTCACAATAGTTTTTCATTTAAAGTCTATTTTGTCTGATATTAGGATAGCTACTCCTGCCCTCTTTTGGCTATTGTTTGCTTGTAAAACTGTTTCCCAGCCATTCACTTTCAGCCTCCTTGAATCCCTACGTTGAAGGTGCGTTTCTTTTTTTTTTTTTTAAAGATTTATTTATTTATCCCCCCCTTGCTGCTTGTGCTTGCTGTGTCCATTCGCTGTGTGTCTTCTCCATGTCTGCTTATCTCCCACTTGCAGTGAGGTCCCACTGCATCAGCCCACGATGCCGTGCGGGCTGGCCTGCCCTCACAAGGAGGCCCCAGGAAGTGAACCCGGGGCCTCGTACATGGTAAATGGGGGCTCTATCCATTGAGCCACACCGCTTCCTGTTGTGAGGTCTTGCTGCATCAGCCCACTGGGCTGCGTGGGCCGGCCCACCCTCACAAGGAGGCCCCGGGAAGTGAACCCGGGGCCTCCCATATGGTAAATGGGAGCTCTATCCGTTGAGCCACACCCGCTTCCGGAAGGTGGGTTTCTTGTAGACAGCATATATATGGATCATATTTCCTTATCCATTCTGCCAATCTGTGTCTCTTGTGTAGTGAATTTAATCCTTTAATATTGAATATTATTACTGCAATGAATTTCTTACTTCAGCCATATTTTCTTTGGGTTAATGTATGTCATATGTTGTTTTTATTTCTCTTTTTATCTTTTTAGTTGTTTTTACACTCTCCTCCACCTCTCTCTCCCTTGTGTTTTCCTTTCAACTTGTAGAACTTTGTTTAGTATTTCTTGAAGTGCAGGTTTCTTATTGGCATTTTCTCTTAATTTCTGTTTATCTGTGAATATTTTGAGCTCTCCATCATTTTTGAATGCCAGTTTTGCTGGATAGAGAATTCATGGCTGGAAGAATTTTTCTTTTAGTACTTTGACTATGTCATACCACTGTCTTCTTGCCTCCATGGTTTCAGATGAGAAATCAGAACTTAATCTTATTGTGCTTCACTTGTATGTGATGGTTCTCTTTTCTCTTGCTGCCTTAAGTATTTTCTCTTTGTCTTGATCATTGGACATTTTGACAAGTATGTGTCTTGGAGTTGGCCTGTTGAGATTTGTACTGGGCTGTTGGGTAAATCAGGCTCTCTCAGCAGATTCACCTCTCTCCTCAGCCAGGTGCTGCTTCAAGCTGGGTTATCTGCTCCCCAAAGCTATGAGGGGGTCCAGGCAGCCAAATCCACAGATAGGAAACCACTCTCCACCTTCTGTCAGAACCCTCCCCCTCTCAGAGAATGCTTCCCTCACCAGGTTGCTGGTGGGATTTGGGGTATATCCCTGGGCAGCTAGTTAAATCAACCTTCTTCAGCATATTCACCACTCTCCTCAGCCTGGTGCCACTTTAAGATAGCTATTTTGTTCCCCAAAGCTGCAAGGAGTTCCAGGCAGCCAAATCCACAGAAAGGAAACCCCTCTCGACCCTCTGCCAGAACTCTCCCAATCTCAGAGAACGCTCCCTCTCACTGGGTTGTCAGCAGGAGTCGTTGCTCAAACCAGCCTTTTACCCTGAGGGAGGGGCTCAGCCATCTGTGTCAAACACCACAGGCAGGGGAAAAACTCATGAATCTTTTCTGAGCAATCTACCTCACCATCCTCCTCCCTCCAGATTGAAGTCCCCAAGGATTTTGCTCTGTGTGCCCCCAGCACAGAACCCCCAGGCAAGACCCTGTCCCCAATCAGCCTCCTCAGAGAGCGAGTCAGAGAGTGTCCTCCTAAACTGACACCATCTTAAACTCCAAAAAAACTTTTTTCACCGTTTTGACAAAGTCCTTTGACTTGCAAAAGTGTTTACATTTGAGGAGGTCCCATTTATCAATTTTTTTCTTCTGTTGCTCGTGCTTTAGGTGTAAGTTTTAAGAAGCTACTGCCTTCCATAAGATATTGAAAGTATTTTCCTATATTTTCTTCTGAGATTTTTATTGTTGTCACTTATATATTTATGTCCTTGATCCATTTTGAGTTAATTTTTGAAAAAGGTGTGCGATCAGGATTCCATTTCTTTCATTTGGATAGGGACATCCAATTTTCCCAGCACCATTTTTTGAATAGACTGTTATGGCACAGCTGGGTAGGCTTGAACACTTTGTCAAAAATCCCTTGACTGTAGAAGTGAGGGTCTATTTCTGAGTCTTTGATTTGGTTCCATTTGTTAATCTGTCTGTCTTTATGCAAGTACCATGCTGTTTTTACCACTGTGGCTAAGTAATATGCTTTAACATCGGGAAATGAGAGTACTCCATCTTTATACTTCATTTTTAACATCTTTTTGACTCTTCAGGGGCCCTTAACATTCCAAATATATTTGATAATTGGTTTTTCCATTACATCAAAAAAGGCCATTGCGTACTTTATTGGGATTGCATTGAATCTGTACATCAGATTGGGTAGAATTGATATCAACAATATTTAGTCTTCCAAACCATGAACACGGAATGCCCTTCCATTTATTTTAGTCTTCTTCAGTTTCTTTTTTCAAGGTTTTGTAGCTTTATGAATACAGGTCCTTTATACATTTGGTTAAGTTTATTCCTAAATATTTGATTGTTTCAGTGGTTATTAGAAATGAAATTTATTTCTGATTTCCCCCTCAGATTGCACATCAGTAGTATGTAGAAACGCTATTGATTTTTACATATTGATCTTGTATCTCACAAATTTGCTGAATTCATCTCTTAGTTCTCATAGCTTTGTTTTGGATTTTTTTCAGGAGATTCTAGATTTAGGATCATATCATCAGCTAATAGTGAAAGTTTAAATTATTCCTTTCCTATTTAGTTATATTTTAATTCTTTATCTAGCCGAATTGCTCCAGCTAGAACCTCGAGCACAATATTCAATAACAATGGTGACAGTGGGCACCCTAGTATTGTCCTGATGTCAGCAGGAAAACTTTCAGTCTTTCACCATTAAGTACAATGCTAGCGGTAGGTTTGTCATATATGCACTTTACAGTAGTGAAAATGCTTCCTTCTATCCCTATTTTTGAAGTGTTTTTCCAAGGAATGGCACTATATTTTGTCATATGTCCTTTCTGCATCAATGGAAAGGATCATGTTTATTTTTCTTTTTTGATATATCTATGGGGTTTATTACACTAATTATTTTTTCTGTGTTAAAGAACACTTTCGCACCTGGGATAAAACCCAATTGATCATGGTGTATAATTCTTTTAATGTGCTTTTGGATTCTGTTTGCAAGTATTTTGTTGTGGATATTTCCATCCATATTCATTAAAGATATTGGTACCGTATCTGGTTTTGATATTAGGGTGATGATGTCTTCATAGAATGAATTTGGTAACATTCTTTCCTGTTCAATTTTTCAGAAGTATGGAGCAAGATTGGTATTACGTTGTCTTTGTAAGATCAGTAAAATTGACCTGTGAAGTCCTCTGGTCTCAGGCTTTTCATCTTTGGGAGCTTTTTGACGACTGTTTTAATCTCTTCACTTTTGATAGGTTTGCTGAGATCTCCTATTTCTTCTAGGGTCAGTGTAAGTGATTTTTTGTGTTTCTAGGAATTTGTCCATCTGCTCTACATTTAGTTTTTTGGCATACAGTTGTTCATATTATCCTTTTATGATAAAATTATGATCTCTCAATTTTGCAGGGTCAGTGGTAATGTCCCCCCTCTCATTTCTGACTTTATGTCTTTGTGTCTTCTCTTTTTCCAGTTTTTCTTTTTCAGTCCAGTTAAGGGTTTGTTGATTTTGTTAATATTTTCAAAGAACCAACTACTGGTTTTGTTAATTCTTCATATGATTTTGTTTTTTGTTGTTTTGTTGTTGTTGTTGTTCTTGATCTTATTTATTTCTGCTCTGATCTTTATTATTTCTTTTCTTTCGCTTGGTTTGTGATTAGTTTGCTTTTTTTTTTTCTAGTTCTTCCAAGTGTGCAGTTAGAGCTTTAATTTTAACCCTTTCTTCTTTATTAATGCAGGCATTGAAGGGTTTTAATTTCTCTCTCAGCACTGCTTTTGCAGTGTCCCATAGGTTTTGATATGTTGTGTCCTCATTTTCATTCATCTCAAGATGTTTGCTGAATTCTCTGGCAATTTATTCTTTGTCTCACTAATTATTTAACAGTATATTTTTTAATCCCCATATATTTTTGAATTTTCCATCCCTTATTGATTTTCAGCTTCATTCTGTTATGATCAGAGAAAGGGTTTTACATGATTTCACTCTTTTTAAATTTATTGAAACTTGTGACCCAACATATGGTCTATCTTGAAGCACTTGCAAAGAATGTATATACTACTCCTCTGTGGTACAATTCTCTATAGATGACTGTTACACCAGTTCATTTATTCATTTATTATATTATCCTAGTTCTCTCTTTCTTTCTTTATCCTCTATCCATGTGTTCTATCCAATACAGACAATGGTGTATTGAAATTTCCCACTATTATTGTGGAGATATTTATTTCTCCCTTCAGTTTTGTCAGTGTGTGCCTTGTGTATCTTGCGGCATTCAGGCTTGGGGCATAAATATTTAGTATAGTTATTTCTTTTTGGTAAATTGTTCCTTTTATTTATATATATAATACACGACACATCATATATATGATATGTGACATGACATATACAACATATAATATATAATGACCTTTCTCATCCCTTATAAAAGTTTTGCATTTGAAATCTACTTTGTCTGATTTTAGTATAGCTACTTCAGATCTCTTTTTGGTTACTGTTTTCATGGAATACCTTTTTCCAGTTTTGCACTTTTCCAGTTCTGCACCTTATATCTGAGGTGTGTGTCTTGTAGACAACATAAAGATGGCTCATATTTTTTATACATTCTATTTGTCTAAGTCTTTTTAAGATTAAAAAATCAATTTCATTGATACATATTAATAAAGCATAAATCCTTTCAAAGTGTACAATCAATGGTATTCATTGCAATCACATATTTGTACATTCATCAATCATTCTTAGAGCACTTTCATTACTCCAATAAAATAATAATTAAAAAAAAAAAACAACCAAAACTCATCACCTCTCAATCTCACTATGCTTCCCCTGACATATATACCTACTATTCTTTTTACTTTTCTCTAGTATATTTTCATTTATATTTTGTAAATTCAGTCATTTATACAATATCCATATTGGTATTTTACGTGAGGTTTACTATCTTATAGCTTCCCATTTTATCCTTTTAACTTTCATTATACTAATATACATGAACTTAGGCTTTCCCTTTCAACCACTGTCACGCCCATACAATAGTACTGCTAGTTACAAATACCATAATATGCTTTAACCATTTCTATTCATTTCTAAAGTTTTACAAGCAACTTTTTTTCCAAATTCTGCACTGATTAACCCTTAGCTTACCATCCTCTACACTCCTTCTATTTTCAGGGAACCTATATGCTAATTATTAAGTCTATGAGTTTACTCAATGTATTTATTTCATAATAGTACAATTATTTAGTATTTGTCACTTTGTACCTGGCTTCCTTCACTCAATATAGTATCCTCCCAGTTCATCCATGTTTTAATATGCTTCACAACTTCATTTCTTTCTACTGCTGCATAATATTTCATCATGTGTTTAAACCATAATTTTTTAACCATTCTTCGGGTGATGGACACCATGGGTTGTTTCCATCACATGTCCATCCACCATGGGTTGTTTCCAACTTTTGACTATTGTGAATAATGTTGCTTGAATATCGGTGTGAAGATGTCTGTGTCTCTGCTCTTTTGATTGGGTTGTTCAAATCATTAACATTTAGTGTTATTACTGTAAATGCATTACTTATTTCATCCATTTTGTCCTTTGGTTCTATGTTGTCATACCATTCTTTTGTCTATCTTCTACCTCTTATTTTACCCTTCCTAATAATTTTCTTTACTACATTCTTCTCTAAACATCTTGCCCTTGATTTTTCAATTACACTTTCAACATTCCCTTTCATAACTCTTGTAATTCTAATCTTTTGGTAACATTGTCTGTCAGTTTTTGTTTGTCTGTGAAGACTTTGAACTCACACTCTTTTCAAATGCCAGTTTTGTTGAATACAAAATTCCTGGCTGGTGTTTTTTCTCTTTAGGTACCTTAAATGCATCATACCACTTTCTTCTTACCTAAATATTTTCTGATGAGAGGTTGGCACTTAAACATAACGAGTTTTCTTTTTATGTGATGCTTTGCTTTTCTCTTGCTGCTTTCAGAATCCTCCATAGAATGTGTCTTGAGGTAGGTCTGTTCAGATTAGTTCTATTTCGGATGTGTTGAACTTCTTGAATATTGATATTTATGGCCATTATTTTTGGTCATTATTTCCTCAAATATTCTTTCTGCCATTTTCCATTCTCTTCTCCTTCTGGGACACCTATCATGTGAATGTTTGTGCATGTCACATTGTCACTCAATTCCCTGAGACATGTTCCAGTTTTTTCCATTCTCTACTCTTTCTTGTTCTCCTGTCTTTTCCAGTTCTGGAATTCAGATGGCACCAATTGGTGCACCTTTCCACGGAGATATTTCAATCTCCATTATGTTGTGTTTTGTCTGGCCAGAGTATAGATTCAAAGTGGTCCTCCTGGCCAAGTTCATGGAAAAGACACCCCATCTCCTGCTCCCATTTCCCTTGTAACAGCTGTCAGTGAGGAAGATATCTGTTCCCCTGTCAGTCAGCTGCAGTGAGCAAAGCATTTTATCCCAACTTAATTTCTTGGGCTGGTGTCAGAAGCCCTTCCTGGCCACCAAAGGGATTTGGTATGTCATGTTTATTGTTTTGTGTTCTTCATTTCCTGACCCTCACCTTCCCGGGAGTTGTGTAACAGTGTCCTGGTCTATTGACACCCAAGGTTGGACAGCTTTTGGCCTTTTCTCCATTGTTTTTGTGAGAGCATTGAACCCTGCCTTTTAGTCCAATGCCATCTTCCCATAATCCTTCTCTTTTATTGTTATACACTTTCTAAATACTTCCAAAGTAGTTTATAAGATATTAAATGAACTAAACTATGTTTAGTACTTTACTTTTTAGATCTACACCTTTGCCATGATTATGATAAGTAAAAGGTATTTTACTCCTCAGTATAGGAAAAAATTTTCTCCATTAGTTTATGAAAACCTATAATTCCCAAAGCAATGAAGATTGTCTTCCTCCTACCACCCTTGAAATGTGCAGACTGAGGTAGCCTCTGACATGCTTCCTTGTTATGAAGTTACTTTGTGTTATAAGTATCAATTTAATTTTTATTTAATAACAGCTTCTTGGAATTAGTCATTTGAATATTTCAGTTTAGAAAATGTTTTTGCAAAGTACCTATATCAACCATAACTACATAGACTAGTTACTTTTCTTTTAAATAAACTTATTAAATTACAGTTAGCAACCAATGAAATTTATGTTATTTATTTAAGTGTTTTCTTACATTCCTCATTCTTTTCTGAGAAACTAGTAATATCACTTTAGGACAAATCTTCCTTTCCTTCTTTAACTTAATTTCACTCAACACAAACTTTTAATTTTCATCACCTTAAAGATTTAATACATAACATGTTAATGTATTTTATTAGTATCCTATATATCTAGAGATTACACCCAAGCAAAATAACATTGAAACCATTATAGTTAATGCAAAAGTGTTCCTTTATCCTTCATTCACAGGAGGCTAAAACCTCTTTTATCTTTAATAAAATTCAAAATTGTGAATAACCTTAAAAACATAATGACTTCCAGGTTCTGGCATATATTATAATTGTTTAATTTGTTTTAATTATAATTAGAAAAGTTATTTCCATAGCTTTCAATGACTTTACTTTCTGAAATTTGGTAACTGGGTTATTAATTATTCTCATTTTAAGAGTGTTAAAATGTTTAAATTGGGGAATTACTAGACAAACTATAACTCTTAATTTCCCAGCACAGTAGAAAGAGATTTCAGTTAAACTTACATTTCCCTATTTTGTCATGTCTAGGCCTTCCGCCATAGCTCTTGTAAAGAAAAGGACGCCCTGGGGGACTGGGTATTTCAAGGAGCTTAGGATAAACATTTTACTCTCAATAGTTTCTATATTCAGATATCTATATTACCTTTCCATCTTGCTTAGCTTCTCTAGTTTGATCCCTAAGAATATTCATTTACATATAAGCACTTATTTTAACTTTTAGCAATTTGAATAGAATGCTTTTAAGAATTTTCATTTGTTAAATTCATATTACCATCCTAATGTATGTAAATATACTCTCCATAAAATATACTGCATAAAAAGGCAGACACAAATAGAGAGTTAGACACAAAGGCACAAAACCAACTACTGTTACTTATACTTTTCATTCTCTTACAAAATAAGCTTAACTGTAAAATTACATTTTATTCAAAAGATCTCTTTGAATGCTATTTTTAATTATTCTAATCTGAGTGTGACCATGCAGTTTTGCACAAGAATTTCATTCTTATTAGCTATTGGCTTATAACCAATGTGATCCCAATGCTTTAAAATACAATCTTCATTTTATTTACTTCAGAGCTTTGCTTGTTTCCCATTTTGACTTTGACAGACCTTGGATGAGCAGCACAAATTGCAGTATGTAGTCCCCGAGGTCATTGAAATCTCAGGGCAAACTGGTTTCTCTTTTGACCTGCTGTTTCAGAATGTTCAGTGTTCAAAGTGGGAGGTTCTTACTAATCAGTCCTTGCAGATAACAGGACTCTGGTAGCCACTGGACTGAAAAAGTGGACATCCAACCCTGAGGGCTGAGAATTACACCAGGCAGCAATCTTCTCAAAGGTCATGAGGTCCCTCCAGGCTCTTGCCTGGAGCAAGTAAATTGGAGTCTATGCCAGGATAATCAGAAGAGAAGCAGGGTTATTAACATCAGTGGAAACACAGGAGACACCAGCGTTTCATATCTGCCTTCCCACCAAGTCATGGGGAGCAGAATTTGGCAGGGATACAAACATGGGAGAACAGTGAAAAGGTGAGCAATTACACCCAAGGGTGAGGTTGGCCCTGAAATAACCATAAGCAAAGGACACCTCCATTTAGAATTACCATCACAACTGCAAGCATACAGGAGGATGAGTCTTGATTGAAGTAACCATAAATAAAGGTAATTTTAATTTAGAATTATCATCACAATACTAGGAGAAGCTAGACTCAAAATAACCATATGCAAAGATAAGTTCAGATTAGAATTGCCTTTACTATAGCAAGCATACACAAGGGTGAGGCTAGACTTGACATAACTATAAAAAAGGTATGTTAGTCTAAGATTACCATCACAGGCTAAATCCATCTAGTAAGAACTATTTTAGATATTATCCTTTTGCTGATTATATAATAAAGGCATCTATATAATGATCTTAACTTTCAGTAATTTTAACTTTAAAACAAATTGAGCACTTTTATTTATGAACTAAACAACTAAAACTATTTTATTGGAAACATTGCTGTTATGTTTTCCTGCTTTTTCAGCTGTTGAACTAATTCTATTTGTGAATTGTTTTATATATCAAATCCAATTGCAAGACAGTATTGAAATTTCAATATTTCTTTTTAGTTTGCTTTTCACCTTTATCCAATTTATGCAAGCAAGCAGGCTGACAAAGTTCAAGTAAGCACATACTAGAACAAGAGAATTTTACACACTTAATTAATATAGGGTAAGGCCTGTTGGAAACTCTGGTCTCTTCAGCTGCAAACTATCAGGTAAATGGCTCATCTCTCTTCCAAAGCTGACAAGTTCTCAAAGCTGACAAGTTCTCTCCTCTTCTATGTCTATGGAGCTCTCTCTATTCCTCTGTGTTCTTCTCTGTGTTTCTACTTCTAAACTCACTCCTCAATCAGGGCAAGATCACTTTTGTGTTCTATTCTATAGTAACTCCTTTGATGTGTCTTATTATCTATATTCTTAGAAACAGGCAGATAAAAGAGGCTATTAGAAGAATTATGCAGAGAATTCTTTATTCAGGAAAATTATAGGATGATTATTCCAAAACACTCACTTTTTGAGGAAGTAAGAGAAATGTTTCAATATTAAGTTTTTGCCCATTTACAACTATGGGTTAACTGACTTGATCTGTAAGTGAAAGACATTTTACTATGTGTCAGCATTGTAGTAATACAAACATGCTTAAATTTGAGTTACCCTTCCCAAATTACATATTCCCTAATGCCTGAAACAGCTAAAGGCTATCAATTGGTATATATTTATCATTTCAATTATTGTCCTTAAATATGTAGAGAAACATAGACTAGATAAACTATATGTTCACTATGCTTGATATATATATTTGCAATTAAAAGGAAGGCAATTATTCCCTCACTCATATATTTTAAATAGTCTCTGAAATGAATTTGATGGCATCTGAAGGAAAGTCATAGACTCATACTAAGAGATTATTTTTTCTTAATAGCAAAAATAACCATCTACTTATTTTTCATAAAGTTAAAGTATAATTTTAAATAATAATTATTTTTCTCAAAGTAAACACTTTTATTTGTAAAAGGCAAATAACTTTATGTTCATAAATTTACAATGAAGATTATATATTGACAAATGTCTTAACATTCTAGGTTGCTACAACACATATTTTGTTATTTTGTTATAGCAGCCTTGACAAACCAAGATATGTGACTAAATTATTGATTTTTAAATTGAGATCTAGTAATTCTCCTTCTTGAATTAAGATATCTAAGCACCTCTTTTGATGAGATTGAAATTGAAAGGCAAAAATGGCTCCCAGGTGTTCTCAGAGAGTATCTTGATGGCAGGCATGAAAGTATTGAAAAACAAATCCTTGGCCAGTTTGTGAGTAGAAACCTAGACTTGCTTATGTGCTATAAGCCCTTTAACAGTCATTGGGGAAAACATGATTTGTTTTTGTCTAAAATATCCCTTTGGTATTGCCCAATATTACAGTTTTGGCCCCATTCATAAGAGTGGTCCCCATTGCCCACTCATAAGACTGGTCTGTTACCAGGCAATTAGATTTATAGTAGAAAGGTCACAATACTCATCTACAGCACAAAATAAAAAAACAAAATAAATTTAAAAAGCTTAATTTGTGAGCCTTACTTGTAAGGTCTGTCAAGGTAAAGGAGATTCTAGATGCCTGTCAGCATTTATACACTCCCTTTTTAAGCTCTCCCTGTGAAAATATGGATTGAATGGGTGGTTCTTATGAAAGATATCACATATGATATTTTTGTGCCCATAGGAATTTCATATCCTGGGTGTCATGTGATAGTTTTTAGAATTCTGAACATTTGCCTTTTCTTGCATTTGCCATCTATAAGCCTCATGATTTAAATTAGATTATTCAGGAAAACAATTGATTCATCATATGAATTCTTGTTCTGATGGGAGCTGGTTGGCACCAAGGGAAAATGGGCACATGTGCGTCATTTAGTTTGATTGACTAAGCTAAACCTTGAATATAATGTAGGCAGATAGTGAACATATATAAAGAAGAAAATTAGGATAGAAACACCAACACCAAGGAGAGGTTTCTCATAGGTGTCATTGATAAGGGGTAATAAGGAAGTGATTCAGAATCTTAGCAGAATAGAAAGAAAATAGCTAGAATTATAAAACCAAAGTAACTTTAACTTAAAAATAGATTATCTCTGGCTTCAGTCCTCTGGATTTTGTTTAGTGATTTCTTGGTGGAAGGTGTCTACTTTACACAATTATCTACATGATCTGCATGTTTTATGTAGACGCTGTCACCTACTTCTTGAAGAATGGATGATACTGTACTTTTCTTAATAATGCTCAGTTTGCATTCTCTAGCAGGGACATTGTCCATTGTATCAAGGAAGACGTAATCTTTAAATTAAATAGAACAACCCCTTGGGGTTTTGTTTATGTGTTAATTAACAGTACTTGATAATGCCCTTTCCAATGAAAATTGGAGACTGCCTTTCTCTAAAGTATCTTATAGAAGGCCAGATTTCATGGTAAGGCCATTATTCGGATTCTTGTTAAACAGCCATTTTTTATTTTAGTATAATTTGCCATTTGGAGAGGCTAGTAATTGTTTTCAAAATCATCGGGTTATGACTCCTTCCTGTTTAACATTTTTTCCCTCAATTTATTTTCCTTCTCTTTTTTTCTAAACAAGAAGAAATCAGTTAGTATCTTCAACAGTTCATGTGGAAATCTCCTTAGCCATATCACCAAGCTCAATAGGAACATTTTCCTCTTTCCACATTACCTCAAGCAGCAGTGTTGCTAAATATTATGCCACTATATAATATTGATAGCTTTTAATTCAGCTTACAGCAAGATACATATTACTTGTCTGCCAGCCCTCATTGGCAGCCTTAGCCAACAAACTGTGACTTCTGTTAACAATTTTAACAAGGAACTTAATATTTTCACTCACTTTTCTTAAAATCTACAGTCTGATTTCAAAGCTTGTCTTATAAATTTGTTTTTTGTTGTTCTTGTTGATGGCATCACATCACTTACATGTACCAAAAACATTACTATATATTTTTCTAATTTTTTTTTATTTTTTAAAAGATACTTAGATTACATAAATGTTATACAAAAAAATAGGGACTCCCATATGCCCCACTCTCCACACCTTCCATACCCTCCCACATAAACAGCATCCTTCATTAATGTGGCACATTCATTGCAATTGATAAACACATCTTGGGGCTTTGCCACTCATTTGTCCTGTGTTCTGTTTGTCACAAGCAAGTAACTCAATCCAGGCCCTCAATAAAAAGGAGGGTTTGCCACATGAATACCAAAAATGTAGCTCATTTGGATTTAGAGCCACCTAACACCCCTCCTTCCTGAAACTATTTAAATAACTTACTTTCCCTCTCTCTCTCTCTGTCTCTCTCTATCTCTTTCTGTCATATATGTGTATATATGTGTATATTACAAGACATATAAATGAAAGTAAGAGAATCCTGAGCAACAGAAAACAAATGAGTTATCCCTAATTGTTTTACTAGCTCACTGACTTGAGAGAATTTGCAGACTGCAACACAGGGAACGAGTACACAGGTGGAGTTGAGGAGATGGAACAGAAATTCTGGGGAGATGAAGGTGGCTAGAGATTACAGGACACAGTGCCACAGAGGAGATAGGAGCCCAGGAAAATAAGCCTGGGATCTGCAGAGGATTGCCCTTAAATTTTAAACAGATACTCTTCTGCCCACACATGTGAGGACTGTGTTCAAGGCCAATAAAAGAACTATCTAAAAGATCTAGAGGGGAAAGTGCTAGGCAATTGTGCGTATATTCAATAGCCAAAGGGACCCTTCATAATTTTAGGAACAAGGAGAGGTGTGTTCACAAAGGTCTTGCCTGAGTAGCTAGGAAAAAATTGCCTTGTAATAAACATTGATATGGTTCTATCCACAATTCTTAAAGCATTCCTACATAAGTGAATTTGAAGAAATCCTAAGTACAGTTATAAGAATACAAAATATTCATCACAAAAAGTAAAATTCACAATATCCAAACAATGATCATCCAGAAACCAAACAAGGGGAAAAATCCAGCACATGAAAAGGAGATACATCAATAAAAACTAACCCTAATAAATCCTTGTTGTCAGGGAGGCCCGTCACTGGGAGGCATGTCCCATGCCGGGAGAAGGACACTTGGATTATGTGCTGAGTTCAGCTCAGAGAAATGTCACATTTGAGCAACAAGGAGGTTTTCAGGAGGGAACTCTAGGGAGTATATATAATTCTAGGCTCAGTTTCAGTTTCACAAGAACAAGATTTGTGAGTACAAGTATCATTATCAAGGGCCTGGTGGACTGGTGTCCTTCTTCTCTAGGCAGTACTCAAGGACTCTAGAGATTCTTACCACTATATGAGAAAATATAACAGGTCTCACCAGGATGGGAGTTCAATATTTCATCGGTTATTCTGTTGGACTCTACCCACCGAGACATACCCCATGACCACATGAACATATTCATATTCCTTCGAGACCTGCCCCAGGGGCACCCCTCCCCATAAATCCCCCACCACTAATATCTCACACCAGTGACCCTCTCCTGCGACAGTTGCCCCCTTTTGCAATCTAAAACCTCCCCAAAAACAAAGCCAAAAAAATAAAATAAAATATAAATCTTTTACATTGTGCCTTTCATCAATGTAAGATCTTTTATGTATATTGACAATTTCTTCTACATGTTCCTACAGTTTCTTACTTTTACCACTGAATTTTCAAAGAAGCTTTTGGTTACAGAAATGTCACATAGAAAATAAAGGGTATTCCTTTATATCCCACTCCCTCCCCTTCTCACATTTTACCCCATTGATAACACCTACTTCAGTATGGTACACTTGTTACAATTGATGAACAAATCTTGAAACATTTCTACTAACCATGGTCAATGGTTTACATTATGGTTTACATTTTGCACCCTATACTTTCATAGGTTTTGACAAAATATATAAATGCCTGTATCCATCATTGCAAGATGATGCAGAACAAACCCAATTGCTAAAATGCCCTATGTTCCACCAATTCTTCCTTCCCTTCCCCTCAGAACCTAGGGTAGTCACTAAGTTTCAACTTTTGAAGAATAAGTTTCATAGTTACATGCATTAATATCAAGGGTCTAACATACTAGTTGTTTTCTTTTTAGGCACTGCCTATGTACTTGAGAGATTCTTGCTCCTCTATTGGAGAATATAGCAGGTCTCCACTGGATGGGAGTTTAATATTTTCTTGTTTATTGTATGGTTCTCCATCCACTGAGATAATATACTCAGACTAGATCAACACATTTATATTCCATAAAAGGATGGCCCTGGTGCACCCTTTCCCACATATCTCCCAACACTAACACCCTGCACAGGTGACCCTTCCCTGCCATATTTCCCAAAAGAACATTCCTACCATTTTAGTTTCAATCACATACCTACAAATCCCCAGAATTCACCTTTTTCTTTCTCCAGCCCTCAACCAATTCCTTGGGTAGTACATCCCACCTCCCAAACCTGCTCACACTAACACTCCAGCATCATCAAACCCACTCATATTCCTGCACAACCATGACCCCTATCCAATGACAAATCACTCCCTTCCATCTTATCATAGGTTCTATTCAGATAGAACATCAGCTCACCATTCTCTATTCCTTTTATGTCTCCTGGTACCCTATCTTCCAGACATTAGTTGTGTGAGTCTGCTCAATATGCTTAGGTCATATCAGTGAGGTTTTGCAATATGTGCCCTTCGATGACTCACTTACTTCACTTAATAGATGGTCTTCAAGATTCATCCATGTTGTCATGTGTGTCAATACTTCATTCCTTTGTCCAGCTGAGTAATATTCCATTGTATGTATACACCACATTTTACTTATCCAATCATCTGTTGATGGACACTTGAGTTCCTTCCAACTTTTGGCAATAGTGAATAAGACTGCTTTGAACATTGGTGTAGACATATATCTGTTCATGCCCCGGCTTTCATTTCTTCCAGGTTTATATACAGCATGGGATTGCTGGATCATATGGAAATTCTATAGTTAGCTTCCTGAGATCACACCAAAACAACTTCCACAATGGCTGCACCATTCTACATTCCCACCCGCAGTGAATGAGTGTTCCATTTCTTCCACATCCTCTCCAACACTCGTAGTTCTCTGTTTTATTAATACCCACCAGTCTAATGGGTGTAGGATGATATCTCACTTTAGTTTTGATTTGCATTTATCTAATAGCAAGTGACGTTGAGCATCTTTTCATGTACTTTTTAGGCATTTGTATTTCCTCTTTGGAAGAGTGTTCAAATCACTTGCACATTTTTAAATGGGTTATCTTTTTACTTTTGAGATGTAAGACTTCTTTGTATATGCTGCATATTAGAGCCTTATCAGATAATTTTTCCCAAATATTTTCTCCCATTGAGCAAGTTGCCTTTTGACTTCCTTGACAAACTCCTTTGAATTGCATAAGTTTTTAATTTGAGGAGGCTCCGTTTATCTATTGTTTTCTTTTGTTGCTTTTGGGTTTAAAGTTTATGAAAACATTTCCTACTATAAGATCTTGAAGATGTGCCCTGTATTATCTTCTAGGAGTTTTATGGTATTGTCTCTTATATTTAGGTCTTTGAGGCATCTTGAGTTAATTTTTAGATAGGGCATGAGATGGTGATCTGCTTTCATTCTTTTGGAATGGATATTCATTTCTGTTAGCACCATTTGTTGAAGAGGCTATTCTCTCCCAGTTGAATGGGCTTGGTGGCCTTGTTGAATATTGATTGCCCAATATGGGAGGATCTATATCAGAACTGTCAGTTAGGTTCCATTATTCAGAATATCTCTCCTTGTGCCAGTACCATGCAGTTTTGACAACTGTAGCTTTGTAGTATGCCTTAAAGTCAAATAGTATGATTCCTCAAAGTTTATTTTCCTTTTTCAATATATTTTTTGGCTATTTGAGGGCCCTTTCCCTTCAAAATAAATTTCAGAATTGACTTGTCAAGTTCAGTAAAAATTGTTGTAATTTTTGGGGGGTTTTGTTAAATATATAAATTTGGGTAGGAGAGACATCTTAATGATGTTTAATCTTCCAACCCATGAATATGGAATATTCTTCCACTTCCATTTCTTGTCTGATTTCCTTTAACAGTTTTGTGTAGTTTTCTGTATACAAGTCCTTTACATATTTCATTAAATTTATTCCTAGATATTTGATTATTTAAATGCTATTGTAAATAGAATTTTTTTCTTGATTTCCTCCTCAGATTTCTCATTAGTAATGTACAGAAATGCTACTGATTTTTGCATGTTGATCTTATACCCTGTCACTTTACTGAACTGTTTATCAGCTTTAGAAGTTTTATTGTAGATTTTCTGGGGCATTCTACATATAAGATCATGTCACATTCAAATAGTGAAATTTTTACATCTTCCTTTCCAATTTAGATGTCTTTTTTTTCTTGCCTAAGTGCTTGAAGTAGTACTTCTAACACAATGTTATATAATAGTGTGACAGTGGGCATACTTAACTTGTTCTAGATCCTAGCAGAAAAGCCTTTAGTATTTCACCATTGAGCATGATGTTAGCTGTACATTTTTCATATATTACATTAATCATGCTGAGGAAGTTTCCTTCCATCCCTACCTTTTGAAGTGTTTACATCAAGAAAGGATGCTCTATCTTGTCAAATGATTATTCTGCATCAATTAAGATGGTAATGTGATCTTTTTCTTTTGATCTGTTAATGTGGTGTATTACATTGATTGATTTTCTTATATTGAGTCATGCTGGCATACCAGGGATGAAACACCCTTGCTCATGGTGTGTAATTCATTTAATGCATTCTTGAATATAATTAGCAGTATTTTGTGGGGATTTTAACACCTAAGTTTGTTAGAGAGATTGGTCTATAGTTTGCTTTCTTTCCTTGTGACATCTTGATGTGGCTTTGGTGTGAGGATGATGTTGGCACCATACAATGAGTTAGGTTATATTCCCTCTACTCATATTTTTGGAAGGGTTTAAGCAGGATCTATGTTAGTCTTTCTGGAATGATTGGTAGAATTCACCCATGAATCCTTCTGTTCCTGGTTTGTCTTGGTTGGGAGACTTTTGTTGACTAATTCAATTTTGTTACTTGTAATTGTTCTGTTGAATTCATCAATTCCTTCTTTCATTAATGTAGGTTGCTTGTGTGTTTCTAGAAATTCACCCATTTCATTTAAGTTATTCATCTTGTTGGTGCACAATTTTTCAAGGTATCCTCTTATGATACTCTTTATTTCTGTGGGATCAGTGGTGATATCCCCTCTCTCATTTTTTATTTTATTTATTTGAATGTTCTCTCTTTATTCTTTGTTATTCTAGCTAAGGGCTTGCTAATTTTATTAATCCTTCCAAGAACCAGCTTTTGTTTTTATTAATTATTTCTGGTGTTTTTCATTCTCAATTTCATTCATTTCTGTTCTAATATTTTTTATTTCCTTCCTTCAGCTTGCTTTATATTTCTTTGTTTTTCTTTTTCTAGATCCACCAGGCATGCATTAAGTCTTTTATATTTTAGCTCTTTCTTCTTTTTCAATGTTGGCATTTAGGTCTATAAATTTCCCTATCAGCACTGATATAGCTGCATCCCATAAATTTTGTATGTTGTGTTCACATTTTCACTCTCTTTGAGGTAATTACTGATTTCAATGTCAATTTCCTCCTTTACCCACTGATTGTTTAAGAACGTGTTATTTAATTTCCATGTATTTACTCTTATTTGAGTTTTCTATCCTTTGTAGCTTCATTCCCTTGTGATCAGAGAAAGTGCTTAAATATTTTTAATCTTTCTAAATTTGTTGACACTTATTCTATGATCTAGCATATGGTCTATCTTGGGGAATGATCCATGTGCACTTAAGAAGAATGTATATGCTGCTGTTTTTGGTTTAAATGCTGCTTTTAGGTCTAGTTCCTCTAATGTATTATTCAAGATCTCTATTTCTTTATTGAGCCCTTGTCAACATGTTCTGTCTAGTGGTGACAGTGGTGTATCGAAAACCCCCACTATGATCATAGAGGCATCTACTTGTCCCCTTAGTTTAACCAGTATTAGTCTTATTTATTTTGTGGCTCTCTGGTTAGAGTATCCTTTGGTAGAGTATCCCTTTTATTAATATATAGTGTCCTTTGTCTCTTATATTTAATGTCTATTTTAATGATATTTTTAAATTTCTTTGGTAGAGTATCCCTTTTATAATATATAGTGTCTTTTGTCTCTTACATTTAATGTCCATTTTAATTATATTATTATAGCTACTCCTTCCCTTTTTGGTTATTGTTTGTGTGTAAAATATTTTTCCAACCTTAAAACCTCCTTGCATCCCTGGGTCTAAAATGAGTTTCTTGTAGACAGCATATAGACAGGTCATATTTTCTTAACCATTCCGCCATTCTGGATCTTTTAATTGGAGAGTTTAATCAATTATCATTCAATGTTGTTACTGTCAAGGCAATACTTATATTAGCCATTTTTTCTTTAGGTTTATAAATGTTATTTTAAAAAAATTCTCTTTTTATCCTATTAGTTACTTTTACTAATAACCTTCCTTTCTACAATTTCCTTCAACCCTCTCTTTCCTGGTTTTCCTTTCAACCTGTAAAACTCCCTTTAGTATTTCTTGAAGGGCAGGACTCTTGTTGAAAAGCTCTCTCAATTTCTGTTTATCTGTGCCAATTTTGAAGTCTCACTCATTTTTGAATGCCAGCTTTGCTGGATACAGAATTCTTGGCTGGCAGTTGTTTTTTGTTTTTTTTTTCTTTCAGCACCTTAACTATGCCAGACCACTGCTTTCTCACCTCTATTATTTCAGATGAGAAATCAGCACTTAATCATATTGAGTTTCCCTTTTATGTGATGGATCTCTTTTTTCTTTTGTCTTTCAGGATTCTGTCTTTACCTTGAGCCTTTTACAATCTGATAAGTATGTGTCTTGGAGTACGTCTGCTAAGATTTTTTGTGCATGGTGTATGCTGCACTTCCTGGACATGTATATCCATGTCTGTCATAAGACTTCAGAAGCTTTTGGCCATTATTTCTTCCAACACTCCTTTTGCCCCCTCTACCTTCTCTTCTCAGTCTGGGATTCCCATAATGCACATGTCTGTGTGTTTCATATTGTCATTCAATTCCTTGAGTCCCTGCTGAATATCTTCCATTTTTTTAATGTGTTCTACTCTCTGTAAAATTTCAGATGTCTGATATTCTGCATCTCTAATTCTTTCCTCTCCCTGATCAAATCTGCTGTTATGTGCTCTTAGTAAATTTTTAATTTTTTGCATTGTGTCTTTTATCCCTGTAAGATCTGCTATTCTTTTACGTATGTTTACAATTTCTTGTGAATAGGCCCTGAGTGTCTTCTTGATATCCTTTATGTTTTCCTTCATTTCATTGAGTTGATTAGGGATTTGGGGGGGCAGATAGTGTTTATGAATTGCAAAAATAGATATTGGATTATTTTTGTAAACTGGTCCATCTGAGGTTTCACTTTTCCTTGATTAATTTATGATTAGGGCTTTGATTGGGTCACATCAGTAGGGCATTTGGTCCCCACCACTTTGTGGGTGGGAACTCACAGATAAAAGACATGACAAAGGACAGAGTTGGAGTTTTGATGCTGGTGTTTTGAACTGGAACCTGGGAAATAAACACACAGAGGAGCAGAGCTGCTGAGCCTGGAGAGAATTGAAGCCGAGGGAAAGAGACAGAGCTGGTCACCTAATACTCTACAGCTGGCCTTTTGGAGAGAGCAGGGCTGCTGAGCCCAGAGACAAACAAGCCCTGGGAAGAGAGGAACCCAGTAAGCCTGAACCCTCACAGACGGCCACAGCCATCTTGTTCCAACACATGGCAATTGACTTTGGTGAGAGAAGTAGCTTATGCTTTATGGCCTGGTAACTGTAAGATTCTACTCCAAATAAATACCCTTTATGAAAACCAACTGATTTCTGGTATTTTGGATCAGTACCCTGGCTGACTAATACAGCATCCTTGATTAGTTTTTCCACATTGTGTGCCTCTTCTTGATTTTAGTTTGTTCATTAGACTGGGTCAGGACTTCCTGTTTTTCAGTCTGGCTTATAATTTTTTTGCTAATGTCTAGGGATCTGTTTATCTTTGTGGCCTTGCTTAGTTAGCTTCTCTTTCTAGTCTAAGATTTTATTTTTGTTTGGTTTGGTGTTCGGAGTCATCTTTATCACATGGGTCCACTTTTTTAATATATACCTTCCACAATTTCTAGAGAAAGAGTGCAACTTACTGTTCCTTACTCCAACATCTTGAATCTCTCAATATACATCTTTAAATACAAGAAGTTAAACAAGAATTAAATAAATCTTAATGAAAAAGAATCAAAATTCAATCTTGAATTAAGAGATATGAAGATAGGAACATCTTTCATCGCCATGCCAAGAGTTACCGTCTCTGTGTCATGCAGTGGGTTCAGAGAGTAACAAAGAGGATGTAGAGTTTAAACATTCAGAGAACTTTCACAATCATGTTGACAACTAGTGATTTATACCAACTAAATCAAAATGATGAGTCATAACTTCCAGCATCTTAAAATTCCTTTACATCCATCTCATTCTACCAATCTACCGTCTTCAAGAAGAATGATACAATTAAGAGAATGAGAACACAGTGTCATAAGAGAAATGGCGTTGTCAAAGGAGATGGAATTACTTACATCACCCATTCTCAAAATGCATCTGTATATTGGTCGTGTTATATGAGTTATCTGCAATTGCTCATGAGAACTCATATTATGAAATAAAAAATGATTATCAAGACATCATACATTGTTCTGATGTTGCTACTAAGTAAGGGCTTCAGAGAAGCCCTTTCATCATATTTTAATATGAATAATGGAAATAGAGTCAGTAATTCTTATTACAGGGACTACAATGAATTTCTGTGAGGAAAAAAACCCTATGTACACAAGAAACACTACACATAAATTACAAAAGTGAAATAAGCAATAAAAGGTATCATGTATCCAAGAAGGTTTTAATTCACAAATAAGGAAGCAGTTACTGTATGAACCTTGAAGACATCACATGCTAAGTGAAATGTCAGACACAGAAGGACAGATATTGTATAATTCCACTCATCTGTATAGACAGAGTATGCAAATTCATAGAAACAGAATGTAGATTATAATTTACCAGAGACAGAGAGGAATGGAGGAATGGAGATTTAATGCTAATGGGAACAGGGTATCTGTTTCAATGATAGGCAAGTTCTGGTAAAAAAAATGGTGGTGAAAGCAGTAAATATTGTGTATGTGATTAAACCTGCTGAATTGTTTGTTTGAGAGGGGTTGCAATGGGAAGGTTTTATGTGTATATATTTTCCCACAATTTTAAAAGATAGGGATCTAAAAAGGTAATTAAATGGGATACATGATCCCAACTGGAACTAATAAAGGATGAGAAAATGTCCAATAGGATATTATTGAGACACATGAAAAAATGTTATACAGTGTTTATGTTTTATATCAGTGTGAAATTTCCTAAATTTGATGACTCTACTTAAGGTGGTATATATGTGAATATCCTTGTTCTTAGCAAATGCACATGGAAAATAGTATTAGGTGTTTGTCTTAGTCAGAGTTCTCTAGGGAAAAGAATCAACAGGAAATATCTGTAAATAGTATGAAATTTTATAAAATTCTCTCACCTGACTGTGGGAATGCACAAGTCTAGATTCCACAGGTAGGTTGCAAACCAGGGCCTCTGATGAAAGTCCGATGAAGGTCCTTCATGAGTTCCTGGGAGATGTTGGTTGAACAAAGACAAACTGGGAAATTCTGTCTGAATGCTGAAATCACTTCCTTTTTTAAGGCATTCAACTGATTGGCTAAAACATCATTGCTGACAAAAATCTCCCTGGATGATTGTAAATGTTATCAGCCATCTATGCAGTAACTTCACTGATGACTAAAGTCCATAAATGTCTTTGTATTACAATTAGCTCACTGCTTGCTTGACCAAACAACTGGGCACAATTACCTGCCCTAGTTGACACATAAACCTACCCATCACAGTGTTCAAGGAGCAATCTGTATACAACCTATACTCAAATGCTTAGAAAACAGATAAATTCATAGACATAAGAACAGATAGATAGAGATAGATGGGTGGACATACAGATATTGATAGATAGGTAGGTAGGTAAATAGATAGATAGCATAATGCAACAAATGTGGCAAAATATTAAAAAGTGTTGGATCTGGGTATCTAGGTGAGTGATTTTGTTGGAGGTCTCTGTATGGCTTTGGTATTAAGTTTGAACTGCTATGTAAGCTTCAAAAAAATTTGAAGTGAAATTTTTAAAATGGACCATTTACTTATCACTAGGGTTTAAACTTTATTGGAAAATGCAAATATGTTTTCATTATATTTTGACCTGAATCTTCAGCCTTTCTAAATATTACTAGCTTTTTGACATGGATCAAGTTTCCATTAGCACCTTTTGCCATTTCCTCCTAATGAGAATCTCTGAAACAGTCAAGGAGAGCCTGAGGAAGGATATGCAGAGTGGGTAGAGATCTGCCCAGAGATGCTAAAATTTTCCTGAGAGGGAGACTGCCACCCACAAATTACAAGGCCAGAGTATAGTAATCTTCAGATAGGAAATCCAGAAGTAATCTATGACCTGGCAGCACAAAGTGTATAACAATGTAGTGGACACCAAAAATCCTACATTAAAACTTCAGGAGGAAAGCCAAGATTTGTGAATTTACATTTGTCTTTTGCTGAAAGAGAGCTCCTCGGGGACACTGACCCCTCTATCCTGGCATTAATATTGATAGACAGAGAGTCTAGGAGGATACAAGTGTGGTAAAATATAGGGTGTGTTGGTTAGGTTAATGTAACAAGTTGGCTAGGTAGTGGTGCTCACTTGTTTGGTCAAGGAAGCACTGAGCTAATCATAATGCAAGGGTATTTTGTGGACTTTAATCATCTGTGAGTTGATTGCATCTATGGCTGATTACATCTACAATCAGCTGAGGAGCTTCCCTACAGCAATGAGTGACATCTCATCCAATCAGTTGAAGGCCTTAAAAGGAGAAGTGATTTCAGTATTCAGAGAGAGAACTCCAATCTCTACTTCAGAGAGCGAACATTTCTTGGGGAAACTCATCGAGGACCTTTATTGGAATTCCTGGCTTGCAGCTTGTCCTATGGAATTTGGACTCATGCATCCCCATGGTCTTTTGAGAAAGTTTTATTAAACCTCATACTATTTATAGATACTTCCTGCCATTTCATTTCCCTAGAGTACCCAGACTAATACAGCTTGATGCCACAAGTGGTTTTTGAGAAATAAAATCTTAAAAACAGAATTTCTGAATTGGTTCTGGGGCTTTTGCAATTGGCTCTCTGGGTATATTCCCAGGCACTAATTACTCTTTTTCCAAAAATCAAGATGCCACTGACAGTCCATGACATGAATTGACAATAAAGATACACAGAATATCACCACTAGATATGACTATTTCCAAGCAAATAAGAGGCAAACCTCTGTGTGAGTGATTTTTGACACCTTAACAGAGTTCTGTGGAGTTAAATGGTACACTGATGTTGGTGGGCTGTTACTAAATATGTTTGATATAATTATAAAAGAAAAGGATGAAGTGAAGTCTTAAAATTTGCAACCTAAGTGCCACATGAATGATGTAAATGTTTCTATGTGTGCCTTGAAAGGAAATCTTCTTTTATGCAGTAGGAGACTTGAGATCTCTGAAATCCAGACCTACAGTCTCATTGTGCAAGTGTCAGAGTTAAAATGGAACTAAAATCTCATCCTTTCAGTTTATCTGTTGTTAAAATGAGGACATTCATTGGAAAGGAATGGGTTCCTGATGATTGGGGTGGCAACTATGGGTTGATAATGGCAGTTGGGATATTGAAACCCAAAATTCTGCTGAGACTTTGCCAGATAAACCTGTAATAGTATGCCCTGAGGAAATGCCACTGGACCTCCACCATGATGTAAGAAAAAGGCCACTTGACTTTCAGCCTACCCTGAGGATGGCTACCCAACCTCCAGCATGACTTGAGGAAATGACCACCCAACCTCCAGCCTGCTTCAAGAAGTCTGCCACCCAACCTCCACCTGAAGATAGTAATTCTGTCTCATCAGATGAAACTTCAATGAAATATGCCTTGAGGTAAATGGCTTGCAAGACACTTCTAATGCTTCTCATTACCCACTCCTACCACAAGACTTTTCTTCCACACTTATAACTAGACTAAAGTCATAACAAGCCCCAAAGGTGAAGTACAAAGTGTGATCCATGAGAAAGTATGCTATACTACAAATGAAATGAATGAATATTTTAATTTATATAGAAAAAACAGGAGAATATATATATATGGGGATGGATATTATAGATATGGGATAATCATGGAAGGAATATAAAGTTGCATAAGGCTGAATTTATTGATATTGGCCAACTAAGCACAGACTCTGAATTCAAGGTCATAGCTCAAGGTGTTAGAAAGGGCTCTAACAGTAGCTGGTTGAAATATGTATCACAAGATGGCCAGTCTTAACTGAGGTCATGATGCCAGAACTGCCCTGGCATAATGTAGTTGAGGGGATTTTTAGAGATATTGGGATTTTAGAATGAAATTTCCATGTAAAACCTGCTCAATGACCCCAGAAATGTCAAGAGGACACTCCTTCCACCAGGAGTATAAGGACTAAATTTATGAGACTACCGTCATCTTCCCTGAAGAGCTCTATGGTTGCTCTTCTCTGCAGGACAGATATTACCTTGGAAACTGCTCTCACTGAACTAGGATCTTTTTAACACTATGGGGATGATCAGAACTTGGGCTGGCAGAAGCCAAGTGGTAGCACTTAATTGTCGAACACATGGTGGGTGTGCAGCTGCCACAATGAAAAGCAGACTCAAAGCAGCAATCAAAATAGTCTGAGTTGCATAGACCTATGGCATAGGCACATAGATCATGGTGTACCTAGAAGTAAATTAGATGGACAGTCTACTAAATTCCTGTATAAGCAAAATCATTCTAGTTTGAACAAACAAAAGTCTAATTTGGATTATAGAAACAGAGTCACAACCCCTTAATCAATTCCCAGAATTGAGACTACGGACCCAGAGCCCCTTGAATGAGCAGAAGACTGGGTCTCTTTGGTTAAGAACCCTGTTACACTGCCAAAAATTTTTACTGTTAATTTTCCTCCCAGCCTTCCCTGAAGAGACTTTATACCATGGTAACTATGCATTGGAGAAGAGGAAATCATCAGAAATTTTGAGATTATTAGACACTGGCTCATAAATGACATTAATTCCAGAAGACCCAAAATGTCACTGTAGTCCACCAGTCAGAGTAGGTGCTTATGGTGGTCAGGTGATTGATGGAGTTTTAGCTCAGATCCATCTCACAGTGGGCCCAGTGGGTCCCTGGACCCATTCTGTGGTTATTTCCCCAGTTCCAGAATGTATAATTGGAATAGATATGCACAGCAAGTGGCAGAATTCCACATTTGCTCCCTGACTTGCAAAGTAAGGGCTTTTATGGTAGGAAGGCCATGTGGAAGTAAATAGAACTGCCTATACGTTTCAAAAGAGTAAATCAAAAGCAATAATGGATTCCAGGAAAGATTGCAGAAATCAGTGCCACTATCAAGGACATGAATGATTCATGGTTGGTTATTCACACCAAATCCCAATTCAACTCTCCTATTAGCCTTGTGTAGAAAACAGATGGATTTTGGAGGATGCCAGTGGATTATTGTAAAATTAACTACACAATAACTACAATTGCAGTTGCTGTTCCAGATGTGATATCATTGCTTCAGCAAATCAACACATCCAGTGGTACCTTTATGCGGGTCTTGAACCGAAAAATGATTTTTCCTCAATTGCTATTCCTAAGGACCATGAGAAACAGTTTATTTCAGCTGGCAAAGTTAGCAATATACCTTCACTATACTATCTGAGGAGTATTTTTTACTCTCCAGCTCTATGTCATAATATTGTCTATGGGAACTTGATCATCTTTCCCTCCCATAAGACATTGCACTAGTCCATTATATTTATGATCTCATGTTGATTGGTCTTAGTGAGCAAAAAGTATCAACTATCTATACTTACCATTAAGGAATTTGGGTGTTCCCTAGACAACCCTGACTAATACATAGGGTTTTCTTGCTTGCCAGAATTCAAGTTTATTTTTATAAAATCCATTTTATTTTTTTTGGGTAATTGTAGGCCTTAAGCCTAACCCATATGAACAAGTGAAATTAATTTCACACTGTGAAGAAGAATAACATGTCATTGAAGAAGTCAGTGATCTTTCAGTTTAGTGTAATTTAGAAGTTGTCAGAACACTCATCTTCTGTTGTAGTAAGAAAATATAATATTGTATAAAGATAAATATTTGAAAAACATTGTATTTAGAATCCCACAGTTTTATTGAGCAATACATAAATTGAGCATCATCTCATTCAGAAAGGAGAAAAGCTCCAATGCGGGAATGAAAAGCTCATATAGGGCCAATCTAAGAAGTTCTCCTGGACCAAAACTGGTTTATCAATAGGTACTGCTTATCTACAATTCTTTAGGGTGCATTCCAATTTTCCATTTTCTTTGAAATTTCCTGCAGACCAATCATTTTTGTCTTCTAGAAAATCCATTCTCAGGAAAGTATCCCTCCTGGCAATGTCCAAAGAAGCTGTTCATTTTATTTTTCTTACCAATGTCCCCCTATTTGGTCATTGTTCCATTGATTTTATTGGAAAGTTGACCAAAACACTCCTGTCACCACCACTGACTTCTTTTCTTATTAAGAAAACAGTCATTTTGATTCATTTTTCCATTTCATATTTTTGTTTGTTTCCTTTGTTAATTGAAGTGAGGTTCTGTAAGTAGATCACATTTAAGACCCTTGAAGTAGGATTACAACAAAACAATAAAAGGAGAAAATGTATATAATATTCATATTATTGTAGGAAAATCACTTGATAAATGTCAAAGATTATTCAAGCTAAAAAGTTTCCTCAAATTAAAAATAATGGAAATATCTTTAATCTGATAAGAACCAATCAATCAAATAAAATGCAAGCATTCTATTTTTGAAGGCTAAGTATATTATTATAGAACCAACTCACACATATATAATCACTATAAAATCTAGAAAAAATTATTGCCTATCTGAATATACTATAGAGCAACCATCAAAGAAACAGATTATTGAGGGAGTTGATGCTTGGAGGAATAGGATGTCATTGAGTGAGTTTCTCAATTTTACAAAATGATGGAAGAGTTGAATCCTCAACATGTGGGGAAATTATAATTAGGGTGTTAATACCATCAACAGAATATTATTTATCTATCATATTATTCAGTATTTCAATCCATGAATTGTGGATGACTTTCTATTTACTTAGATCTTTAATTTCACTCAGCAAAGGTTTGATATTTTCAGTTTATAAGTATTCACATATCTGGTTAAATTTATTCCTAAGGTTTTATTCTTTTTGATGCTATTGTAAATGGAATTTTTTTTTTCTTTTTCATTTCAGAAAGTTCATTGCTGGTAAATAGAAATAGGACTGATAGTTGCATGTTGATCTTGCATCTTGCAAATTTGCTCGATTTCATTACTAGGTCTGATAGTATGTTTCTTGGGAGGGAGTTCTTTGAGATTTTCTGTATATATGGCAACTTGTACAAATAGACATAATTTTACTTCTTCTTCTCCAGTTAAATGCAAAACTTCTCTGGACATAGTTACCAGTAAAATGTTGAATAGAAGTGCTTAAAGCAAGTATCCTTGTCTTGTTTCTGATCTTAGGAGAAAAGCTTTCAGTATTTCCCTATTGAATATGATAATAGCTGTGGGTTTTTGATATATAATCTTATCAGTTTGAGGAAGTTCCCTTGTATTCCTTTTTTTTCTGAATGTATTATCATGAAAATGTGTTGTAGTATGTCAAACACTTTTTTTCTGAACCAGTTGAAATTATTGCATGATTTTCCCCTGCATTCTTTTAATGTGGTGTACTAACCTGATTGATTTTCATATGTTGAAAAACTCTTGGTTTCCTGGGATAAATTATCTATAGTCATAATGTGTAGTCATTTTTATCTGCTACTCCATTTGTTTTGGTAGCATTTATTGAGGATCTTTTCCCATCACTCTCTATATGAAGGATACTAGTCCATAGTTTTCTTTTATGGTGGTGTCTTGGTTTAGCGCTCATACCATGATATTACTGGCCTGAAAGAATGACTTAGGAAGTGTTCCCTTCTTTTATATGTTGGAAGAGTTTGAGGAAGACTGCTGTCAATTCTTCTTTAATTGCTTGGTGGCACTCACAGTGAAGATATGTGGCCCTGGAGTTTTCTTTATTGGAAAGTTTGTGATAACTCTTTCTTGTGATTACTGATTCAATCTCTACTTTTTACAGATCTGTCCAGGTTTTCTATTTCTCTTTTAGTCAGTTTCAGTCATATGTGTTTTTCTAGAAAATTTTCTATTTAATCTAGGTTATCTAAATTTTTGGTGTTCAATTTTTCATAGTATTCTCTTACACTCCTTTTTATTTAAATACGGTTAACAGAAATGTCTCACTTTCATTTCTAATTTTATTTACTTGTGTCTTCTCTCTTTTTTTTCTCTGTCTGCCTAACTAAATTTTCTTTTCAATTTTGTGGATATTTTCTAAGGAAACAGTTTTTGGCTTTATTGTTTACCTCTATTGTGTTTCTATTCTCTTTTTCTTGTACTTGTTCTAATTTCTATTATTCCCTTCTTTTTGCTATATATGAATTTAGTTTACTCTTCATTTTATAGTTCCTTTACATACAAAGTTATTTCATTGATTTGAGATCATCCTTTTTAATGTAGGCATTTACAGCTATACATTTCCCTCTGAGAACTGCTCTTGCTGTCTTGCATACATTTTGGTATATAGTATTTAATTTTCATTATTTCAAACAATTTGTTTTTAATTTCCCTTGTGATTTTTAATTACACTCCTTCATGGTTTAAGAGAATCGTTAATTCCCTCATATTTGAGAATATTGCAGTTTTTCTTCTGTTATTGATGTCAAGCTTCATTTTATTGTCGGAGGAAAGACTTTGGAAAACTTCAATGATTTTAAGATAATTGAAACCTTTTGTTGCCTAAAGTATGGTCTATACTGAATAATGTTCTATGTGCACTTGAAAAGATAGTGTGTTCTGCCATTGTTGGGTGCAGTGTATTAGATAAGACTGCTAGTTCTAGTTTTTTTATACTGATGTTCAAGTACTTTATTTCTGATTGATCATAATTAAAATTCACCTTTTATGGGAAATGAGGTATTAAACTCTACAAGTATTATTGTAAAATGGTCTTTTCCACCTATTATTCTGTTAAAGTTGGTTCAACGATTTTGGGACTCTGTTGTTTGGTATGTATCTGTCTATAATTGTTATGTCCTATTGATGCATTCTTTTATCAATTTATAATATCCTTCTTTGTCTATAAAAATTTTGACTTAAAGTATATTTTATCATTTATTACTATAGTCACCCTATTTCTCTTTGATTATTCTATGCATAGAATATTTTCATCCATCATTTCATATTCAAATTATTTGTGTCATCAGCTCTAAATTGATTCTCTTATGGAGAAGATATAGTTGTATCATGTGGTTTTTAAAAAAACATTATACCATCTCTGTCTTAATTGGTGAGCTTAATCCATTTAACTTTAAAGTAATTAATAACAAGGAATCACTTATTTCTGCCATTTCCTATGGCTTTCTACAAGTAATATCTATTTTATTTCTAAATTCATGCAACATTTCTTTGATTGTGATTGATTTTTATAATGTGCCATTTCAGCTCACTCTTCATTCCTCTTTCTGCATATGCTAAGCTATTTATTTAGTGGTTACTCTAGTGATAATAATTAATTTCTTAAGTTTATAACAATGTAGTTTAAAATGACACCACTTTGCTTCAATAGAATAAAATTGTTTGCTGCTATAAAACTCCTTCCTTATTTATGCTGATTTTTCCACAAATTAGTTCATTACACATTGTAAGTTCATTAACATAGATTTAAATTTTTATCCATTTGTTGTTTAAATAACATAGAAGACAAAAAAGCTGTTACAAATGAAAAAAGGAGTAAAACTATCTTCATAATTAAATGTGATGTGTAGTTACCATTATATTTTTTTCTTCATATAGCTTGAGTTAATAGCGTGCATCCTTTCTTTTCAGCTAGAAGGATTCTCCCTAGCATTTTTTATAAAGCAGATCCTCTAGCAACAAAGTCCCACAGCTTTTGTTTATCTGGGAATGTTTTAGTTTTCCCCTTCATTTTGAAGGATAATTTTGCTGGATATAGAATTCTTTGGTTGACATTTGCATTTTCTTTCACTACTTTAAATATGTTCTGCCATTTTAAATGATTTCTTTTTCCTAATAGCCACAATAGGATAATAAGCAATTTCCCATTCTCAGGGGAATTGAAAAATAAACTGTGAACTATTCATATAGTAGACAACTCTCAAAGATGGAAAAATCACTGATACAACTCCTCAAAATATCTGATATGCAATATAGTAATCAAAAGAAGGTGGCTACAAATGAGATCATGCTGTATGATTTTATTTATATAAATTTCAAGATTGGTAAAAATAATGAAGTAAAGCAGTCAAAATAGTCATTAACTATAAGGGAGATTGAAATGTGTAGTAAATAAAAATAAATTCAGATACACAAAACTGGAATTCAATTTCAACATCCAAGTAGTACAAGAAATAAAGAAGAGTGAAAACATGGGTTCAAGGATTGGTGGAAATGGAAAGTTAAACTGGATTGTAAAAAATTGAAGATGGATAAATAAAATTCTAGAATATATATACAATAAAAACTTGGCATTACACCACCAAAAGCTATGAAATAGTGATGGGTAAGAGTAAAACAGTGTTTTATGAATCCATTGGAAGAAATATAAAACAAAGAATAGATGGAACACATACTACATAGAAACCAAAAATGCTTCAGTAGTTAGATTAAATATACATAACCTAAATAATCCAATTAAAAGATAAAGATTACCAAATTGGAGTAAAAATGTATATGTCTTAAAAACATATATAAGACATTTCTGTTTATAAGAAAGACTGTTTGAAATATATGCAAGCTGTATACAAAGAAAATAAATTGGAAACAACATGGGAAAATATATTTATATATAATGGAAACACAAACCAAAAGCTGATGTGACTATATGGCTGCATTTTTATTAAATGGAATATAACTGAAGGCAGGATATATAGCTCAATATTAAGGTTATCTTGCATCCATGATAAATAACATAGTGCTAAATAAATATTTACCAATTATAATAGGTTCAAAATATATAATGCATAATGTGATATCTCAAAAAGGAGAATTAAAAATCCAAAGTTATAGCTAGGTATGTAAAAACAATTCAGCCAGTATAATAATCCTGAGACAACCATCAGGAAAGGTATAAAGTTTTCTACAGTATAATTGACTAACTCCTAAATGGTGCCAAATGTGCATTCAAGTGTATGTTGAGTAGTTTGAAATCATAAAGTTTGTGTTGTCTAAGCACCATTGAATAAACCTGGAAATTAATGGCAGAAAGGTACACAGCATCTCTAAGAGGCATGTTGAGACTTTCTACTTTCCTAACATGATCAGAATTATCCACTCTAACCATTACTGTGAAGACTGAAGGACAGTTATTATAGAGCTTCCTCATAGGCACTTTGGACAGGTGCTAGTCTAAATGGCATCTATGTTATATTTAGCCCTACTCTCAAGTGGCACATGAGGGTAGACACCATTGTTATTGCGCTAACAGGCATAGAAACTGAGGCATCAGAGATAAAGCAACATGACAATGATCAACCATGCTCACAGGCCATGGTGCTGGACTTTGACACCAGGGTCATGTATATTTTGAACAATTTCAGAAAACTGTTTTATCACTTAATCAAGTAGCAATACTGGGAGTTTGGTCTGACTAGTGAAAATCACTCCATTCTTGGGAGGAAAACCCTGAGGATGTGCAGGAAAACTTAGTGTCCAAGGATAGGGCTGAGACGAGGATTTGGTCTTGAGGATCCACAGGCATTTCACCTTAAGAGCACTCAGAATATTAGGGAAACTGTGACTTTCTTTCTGTTTACATGGTTGTCCCTTTAATCTTCACCAATTTTTTTTTCAAAAGTTCAAATACACTAATACATTTTAATATATGTAAGTTCCATTCATGGACATATTTTACATGGGTCCTGTTCCCTAACCATCTGTAACCAACTATCTCTTTGAAATTATCTGTGGGCACTGGCTGCCATTGGTGCCAAAGCCAGTATTCCCAGGGATTTTCTCTGATGCCATTGGAGACCTCCATTTGGAAATAAAACAACACTGAACTCTGACTACAATAGAAACATTCCAGTCAAGATGTTAGTCAGCTCTACTGACTAATTTGCTCACTCATCTTTGCCTGCAAGTGAAACATCATTGGACCCTTACCAGAAATCCTGACATGTCTTTCCAGTGCAGAAAAAACAGTATTAATTTCTGAGGTTTCATTGTTATTAACTCCCTTCCCTCCATGAATCATCACCATTTCTCTCCTGCACTACTCACTTGATTTTTTGAAAACTGTCGAGGGGTCTATTATTAAAAATACAACTATGAAATGTGCTAACACAATGAGGTAAAACTCATCTTTTTATTCAGTGCAGTAAAACTCAGTTCAAGCAGTGTTAGCAGAATTGATAGCTGTTCATGGAAGCAAAGCATGAGCTGGTTGCAGCAGCGATGGAGCAGGGGCAGGAGCGCTGCACACTGACCAGGGCTTCAGTATGCAGAATGCTAATTTAAATGTATACTTAAACTGATATAGTTCAGATGGGATGTGTTTAAATTAACCTAAAATAATGTAAAGAATATTACATATATATATATATTTTTTTCCCTCCGGAAGGGGTGCACCGTTCCTTGAAGTACTGCAATACCAGGTTGATGCATGGAATGGGCAGGGCAAGCCCCTATTCCATCTCCCAGGTCCAAAAATCCATTTAATATATTGTCTTCGGATAGAGGACGTATCAGATATTAAACTAAAAACAGATACTACAATTGATTTTAGCCAAAAGGCCGAGAAGTGACATTTTATGCATATTTTTACCAATTTATGATTTCAATAATTTTTGGCCTAATATTTTCTTTCTCAAGCATTCTGCTAAAAGTTCAGGTGGTACTAGTGAGTAAGCAAATCCCTATCATAAAAATAAAATGTGTATATAACCTTTTAAACTTCAGGTGTAATTTTAGGGCTTTTTCATTACATATCATTAAAATCATGTAAGCATTTTTTAATAATTCATTTCTGCAGCTTCCAAATGCCTACATAAAATTCACACCCAAATAACTTGCAAAATAGTTCCTTATAAGTAAATTAAAGATTAAAAGTTTATATCAATCAATAAATAAATGAGTGAATATATTAATGACCAAAAATGTCTTCTAATTCTTGAAGTCTTTGCAGAGAAAGCAAAAAATTATAATTTGCTTTTACAATTTGATGGATGGGAACATCTGTACAATAATCAAGTTCTCCCAGAAGTTTAATGTGCTTGTTATCCTCCTGTAACCTGTATACTGTTTAAGATTAGTCTCAAATTTATAATCTCTATTTATCTGTACAAAACATTTTAGCAATGCAGCTTGTTAGCATTCTTTTATTTCTATGTTTTCTTTAAAATTAATATTAATATGAATTTAAATAGGAAGAAATGCAAGTGCTGAAGGAATCACATGCATAATCCCTTTTTATTTTTAGTACTTACTGACTTTTCTTTAGCATAGCTGCCAATTTGGGATATCTATTTGAATTATTTTCAAATATTAAATCCATGAATTGACCTTAACCCTTCATGAAAGGGGCTTTATGAAGGATTTGGGTGTGAATATGACATTCATTAACAATGCAAACGCTAAGCAATGGCTTTCTCTACCAGCTTAGTGAAGTTCTGAATATGTTCAGATTTTGTGAGAAAACATAACTATTTGGCATGAAACCAAAGAATCAATACACTTAAATTAGTGAACTCAATATTGTTAACATGTAATTTTTTCCCACAGGTATTATCTACCAATCAAGAGTTGCAAGTGACTTCTATTTTAAACAGAGAAACATAAGCATCTGTGTAAATTTAGGGAGTACATGGAGAAGCATGAGAAAGTTATGATGGCTTTTAATAGGAAACATTGACCTCAGTGAAAGAGATAATGAAGACTGGAGTGGTGTATTGGCCTTAAAAATGCATGGTTCTGCTCACACTAAGAAAACAGATAACTGGTGAAGATGAGTGAAAGTATATAATGATTTTTATATTGAAATTATAAAGGTATTAGGACAAAAAATTTTAGGACATTTTAAATGAATAAAGACAACGTCTGCCGACACTGAGTAGAGACTGGGACAATACATATATTTTACTTTTAGATGGGTTGAAACACAGATCACACATCATAATAAATAAATCTGAGTTGAAGTTTTCATATATTGTCAAGGAAGGTCAAGAATATTAAAATATGGAGCAATATGGAAAATAGATTTGAACAGTTTTCATGGATCACCTAAAATTGAACATGTAGGAAATCAGTGAGGGATATTTCAGCTCTGGATCAACATGATTTAATAGTGGATCCAAAAATTAGGATCTCATGGTTCCTGCAGGGTTCAGAATGCTGGAATATCACTGCACTGGTGAATGTTGAGCCTTAATGATGAGTATGGATTGGCATTGGAAACAGGGAATCTCAGTAGGATCAGGAGTTGTGCTGGAGGACATGCTCCATGTGGCAATGAACTATCTGAGCAGACAAATCTGACATTGAATGCCTACTATTCTGCTTACATTTTCATGGATTAAAAAAATCCTTGAGCTTTCAGTAATATACTCTTTTTTTTAATGTTGCATACATTACTTTACAATTTTCAGAGTTTCAATGAGAATTGCAGTACATAATATATGAATAATGTAAATTATAAAATAAATTATGAGCAAACAAAAAGTGGTGTTAATATATTTCACTTAGCTGATTATTTTATCTAGGTTATCAACACAATGAATACACAAGATGAAGCCAGAAAGTATTTAAAAAACTATTATAAATGACAACAATATGTTGAAGAATCAGATGTCAGAATAAAAAGTGCATAGATATTAGTTGCTGGGAAGATTATACATATATAGTGAGTGAAAATGTGGTCTTCAGAGAGAGAAATTTTTTAAGGAGATTTAATTTTCAAATGAAATCAGTATCAAAAGTTATATGGCTCAAGTGGAGATTAAAATAAATTTCTTCCTGGTTATCAGGAATGAATTATAATTATTAAATGTTGATAGGCTCTGAATAAATAGTACCTTTCAATCTCTACTTAGATTTTGTGTGGTCATCATATAACCATAGATATTAACATTCATGGAATATTACTATTGAGAGAGGGGTGCATAGAAATTGGCTATTAACTCTTTCAATCTTCCAGGAAAATCATTACTGTCAAATAGATCCATTACATAACTATTAAGTGATAGAAACACATGTAAATATAAGGACAAGCACTTAAATATTACATTTTACTGCTCTCCCTACCCTGAAAATAAATGTTACAAGCAGGGAGACTAAAGGAACATGAGGAAACATTATGTTATATCCTATGAACCAAAACAAACTAGAGACTAAAATTGGGTTAATGTGAGACAATAAATGTACTTAAGCTAATTTCTTCTATATATTGATTCTCCATTTTCTTAGGAATTATTTGTCTGTTTCTGCATGACCAAGGCAAATTTTCCTAATATGCCCAACTCTACTACAGTGGCTGAATTTCTTCTTACAAGGTTTTCTGAAGTGTGGGAACTCAGAGTCTTACATGCCATGCTATTCCTATTGATGTATATGACAACTCTTATGGGGAATCTTCTCATTGTCATAGTAACTACCTTTGACTGGAACCTTCACTCCCCCATGTATTTATTTCTTGTCATCTCTCTGGCATAGACATGTGCCACATTTCTGTTATAATTCCCAAGACATGTTTCATCTTCCTTCATGACTATAGGGTGATCTGCTTGGTTGGATGTGCAGCTCAGATCTTCCTTGTGTTTTTCTTTGCTACACTAGAGCTGCTGTTGCCCACCATCATGGCCCATGACTGCTTTGTGGCCATCTGCCAGCACCTCCACTACCCTGTGATCATGAACCCTCAGTTCTGTGTCCAGATGACTCTGGCCTCCATACTCAGTGGTCTGGCCTACTCAGGATTCCACACTGCAACACATTCTGACTGCCCTTCTGTCAGTCCAATGTGGTCTCTCAGTTCTTCTGTGATGTCCCCGCTTTGCTGAAACTCTCCCGTTCTGACACTTTAAGCAATAAAATATTAATTTTTATCTCTATGGTGGTGATTGCTGGTGACTGCTTTGCTTTCATCACCATGGCTTATATTCACATATTTTCTACTGTGCTCAAGTTTCCAACCAGAGGAGAGTGAGGAAAGGGCTTTTCCACCTGTGTCCCTCACATCATTGTGGTGATGGTCTTTCTCATCTCAGCTAGTGCTGTGTATATGAAGAAACCTTCAACTCACCCACAATTCAGGATATTGTCACCTCTGTGTTCTATTCTATAGGCCCTCCTTTTTTGAATCCTATAAATTATAGTCTTGAAACAAGCAGATAAAGAAGGCTGTATAGTGAGTTATGAGAAGAATGCTTTATTTAGGAAAAAAGATAACATAATTGTTTGAAGTGATTACAATTTTGATGACATAAGTTAAAATCTGACTCAAAATTAACCTCCTTTCCCAGTCCAGCATTGATGACCTGAATTGATATCTGAAAGCTGAAAGCAAAAGAAGAATCTGAGAAAGCAGTCATTAGTGAATGATATATAATGATAACTTAAATAACTTTTAAGGTGGCAGTTTAAATGTAAAGAAATAATTATTTTTATTAAAAATTGAATATTTGTAATATGAAAATCACTGCTATGTTGAGAAAATTTAGGTCTAAGCCCTCTCTCACCCTGAAGAATATGGGCATCATCATCCACAAATCCTCATGATTATGGAATGAAAAATCATAACAGAGGAATGCAACCACATAACAAAATAGATATATTGTAGTAACAGAAGAACATTGATATAAAGATAATGGTTGCCATATGTTCTGAGGGTAGGAGAAGGGAAGAATAAGTGGAACACTGGGCATTTTTTTTTAAGGCATTGGAATTGTTCTGCATGATTTTCCAATGACAGATAGAGGCCATTACATAATTTGTCAAAACCTACAAAATTGTACAGCGCAGAGTGTAAACTATAATGTAAACTATAGACATTGGTTAGTAGGAATGCTTCAATATTTGTAACAATTGAATAACAACTCAATTGTTACAAACGTATCACAGTCATGGAAAACATTATTAGTAGGTGAAAATGTGAGAGAGAGAGGGGGTGGGTATATGAGAATCCTCTATATTTTCAATGTAACTTTTCTATAATCTAAATCTTCTTTAAAAAGAAAGTTGCTTTTTTAAAAAGATGTATATTAGGTCACCTTCTATTTCCCAAATTCGTGATGTTTCTTCATCTGAAATGTTCATCAGAGATATTTCTGCTGGTGTTTTACTCATTATTTAAGGCCAAATACAATAATCACTTTCTTCAATATTGCCAACTTTCCTTTTTCAGACTTCTAGTTAATAACAATTATTCTTTTGATATTGATTCCAAACTCTACATTTAATAGATTCCAAAACATTGTGAAGAAAGAGACAGTTGAAAGATTAAAAATTTGTTTGACAATGTTAGCTTTCTAATCTTGCTTTCTCTGATCATGGAAAAAAATCACTAATATTCCTGGATTCTGATGGTAAAGACTTGTTGCAGCACATAATGGAAATGGTTCTTAGATTCCCAGCCCTTTTGGGACAGACATAGATACACACACACACACACACACACATACACACATACACACACATGCCTCCTCAAATGGGAACCTGTATTGGTCAGCCAAAGGGATGCTGATGCAAAGTATCAGAAATCTGTTGGCTTTATAAAGCCAGTTTTTTGTTGTTGCTAAATTTTGTTGAAGCATATAATTCATACATGAGCATACATAAAAAATAAGTGTATAATGAAAGTTGTGAACTTACAAAACAAACAAGCATATCATCATACAGGGCTCCCATACATGACCCATCATGACCACCTATCATTGTTGTGAAAAAATTGTTGCAAACTATGAAAGAGCACCATCAAAACACTACTACTAACTATAACTCATACCTTGCATTTGGTGTATTTTTCCCCAAATCACTTGATTATTAACACCCTGTATTAGAAGTATACATTTGCTATAGTTCATGAGAGAATGTTCTCATATTTGTCTTGCTATCTATAGTTCATCTTCCACCACTGGATTAGCTGTGTTATACAGCCACATTTTTGTATAATTCATTCAGATGCACACCCACTGGCTCTCATTTTGATCACAGAGTTGTGCTGTCATCACGTAAGCCAATATTAGAATGTTTTCATTGCTCAAAAGGGAAAAATCCCATACCCCCTTACACCCAACTTTGTTGTCTCTTAGAATTGATATAATATCTTCTTTGCCATGGCTCCAAAAATATTACAAAATTACTGTTAGCATCATCCACAAGTTACATTAGTTCTAAATTTCTCATGTATCACCATACTCTTAACACTTTATAAAAGAACATTTGTATATTTATACTATTAACCACAATGCTCATCCACCCCTGAAATCAGTATGTTATACATACCTTAGGTTATTCTCTAGTTTCCTTTCAATTGATATTTGTATCCAAAGAATTCCCCTTTCAGCCACCATCTCATTTATAAATCATCAATATTATTTATACTTACCATAATGTGTTACATTGAACTCTAGTCACTTCCACACATTTACAATAAACCTTATTAAAAATTCTACATACATTGAGCATCAGCTCCCATTCTCAAGCTACATTCTATTTCCTAGTAACCTATATTCTAGAATAGAGTTTACCTCTGTGAGTTTACTCATCATATGTAGTTCATATAAGTAAGACCATAAATATTTGTCCTTTTGTGTCTGATTATTTCACTCAACATACTATCCTCAAGGTTCATTCATGTTGTCATATGCATCCCAATTTCATTTGTCTTATACCTGAATATTATTCCATTCTATGTAAGTACTACATTTTGTTTAGACATTCATCAGTTGATGGAAACTTGAACTGGTTCCATATTTTAGCAATTGTGAGTATGCTAAAATGAACATCAGTGTGCAAATGTCAGTTTGTGCCCTTGTTTTCAGTTCATCTGAATATATTCCAAGTAATGGGATTGCTGGATCCTAGGGAATTCTATATTCAGCTTCTTGAGGTACTTTCAAACTGTCTTCCAAAAAGGCTGTACCATTATACATTCCCAGCAACAGAGAAGTATTCTTATTTCTCCACATCTTCTCCAGCACTTGTATTTTTGTGGTTTTTTGTTGTTGTGTTTTTTGTTTTTTGTAATGGCCATTATATAAGATATGAAATGTGTTGTACTTCAGGAACTGGGTCTGTGAAAATGGTGCCATGGATGAGAAAAAATGAGACAAAGAGAAGAGATAAGAAATAACCCGGTTCAGGGGACCCTCCATCCCAAATGAGAGGAGAGTGCTGCTGCATAAAAAAACGTGGCTTTTATTTAGCTTTAGAACAAAGAAAATATGTGTGCGCATGTGCAAAGGCAATAGCTATGTGACAGTTTACACTTTACTAAAGTCAGCAATTTTTAAGGGTTAATGGCTCAGTTTTCTTTACATTTCTGCATGTAGCAGACCTTGTAAATCTTTATCTAACATATAAATGTTACTCTCTTTGAAGCTCAGGATGTCTCCCCACCAGTCTCCTCTCAGATCTTATCTCAGTTTCTTGAGACTAGAGGCACCTGTCTCCTACATTCCAGGGCAGACTGCTTTCTGTCAGTTGTCATGGCCTTTATTTGAACTCCATCAGGAATAGTATGTCATTGTAGATTTAATCTGCATTTCCCTAATAGCTAGTGATGTTGAAGATATTTTTCATGTGAATTTTGGCCATTTGTATTTCTTTTTTGGAGAAAAGTCTATTCAAGTCTTTTACCCGTTTTTTAACAATTCAATTTTATTAATACATATTAATAAAGGTAAATTCATCCAAAGTGTACAATCAATGGTAGTCAGTGTAATCACATATTTGTCACATCACTTCAATCATTTTTAGAGCACGTTCATTGTACCAATAATAATAATAAACAAACAAAACTCAAGTCTCAATCTCTCTATGCTTCCCCTGCCATACATAATTGCTATTCTTTTTCCTTTTCTCTAGAATATTTGTATTTATATTTTGTAAAAGCAATCTTATATATGCAATATCATCCATATCCATTTTTTAAATGAGGTTTCACCATGTTACAAACTCCCATGTAACAATTTTTAGCTTTCAACTTAGTAAAATACATGACCTTAGACTTTCTGTTTCAACCACTGTCATACCCATTTAATAGCTTTGCTAATTACAAATACTATGATGTGATTTCACTATTTCTACTTATTTTCAAAGATTTACAAACTATCTTTTTACCAGTTCTGCACAGATTAATCCTCAGCTTTCCATTCTCTACTGTCATTCTATTTTCTGGTGACCAATTTTCTGATTATTAATTCCATGAGTTTGGATTATATATTTAGTTCATAAAAGTGCAATCATACAGTATTTGTCCTTTTGTGTCTGGCTTGCTTCATTCAACATAATGTCTTCCAGGTATATCCATGTTGTCATATGCTGTTTCATGACTTCATTTCTTCTATCAACTGCATAATATTCCATCATGTGTATACACCACAATTTATTTATCCATTCATCAGTTGATTGACACGTGGGTTGTCTCTAACTTTTGGCAATCATGAATAATACAGCTATGAGCATTAGTGGGCAGATGTCTTTTTGTGTCTCTGCTCTTATTTCTTCTGGGTATATACCTAATAATGGTATTGCCAGGTCACACGGCAAGTCTATATTCAAATTCCGTAGGAGCTGCCAAACAGTTCTCCACAGTGGCTGTACTATTCTACATTCCCAGCAACAGAGAATAAGAGTTCTTATCTTTCCACATCCTCTCCAACATTGGGAGCTTTCTGACTTTTTAATATCTGCTAGTCTAATAGGTATGAAATGATATCTCATTGTGACTTTAATTTGCATTTTCCTAATCACTAGTGATGTTGAACATTTTTCATGGGTTTTTTTGACATTTATGTTTCTTCTTTGGGCAATTGTCTTTTCAAGTCTTTTGCCCATTTTTCAATCAGTTAGTTTGTCTTTTTATTGTTGAGTTGTATGATCTCTTTATATATCATATATTCTATGGATAGTAAACTCTTATTGGATATGTGATTGCCAAGTATTTTCTCCCATTGAGTCAGCTTGCCTTTTCACCATTTTGACAAAGTCCTTGGAGGTGCAAAAGTATTGAATTTTGAGAAGGTCCCATTTATCTATTTTCCCTTTTGTTGCTTGTGCTTTTGGTGTAAGGTTTAAGAAATTACCACTTAACACAATGTCTTGAAGATGTTTTTGTTCTTCTTATTATTGTGTGGCATAGATGTTAAAATTGATTAATACATATTGAATCATTGCTACTAACCAAAGTTTAGATTGTGGCTTACAGTTAATTCCTATGCTCAAAATATGCCACATATTCCACCTATTTTTCTTTTCCCCCTCCCCTCAGAAACTCTGGTAACCACTAACTTTATAACAATGTTACATGTATGTCCATTACTACAGTATTAATGAGTTTACTTGTCTATGGTTGCATTTCCCCCTTATGTTTTTCATATCTCAAACTTGAGGATTCTTGGATGGTGATTCTTGCTCTGCATCAGATTAAGAAGAGGCTTAGACATTTTGGGGCAGATGGAAGGAAATGTTTTGCTTGCAGTTGTAGATAATCTCTCTTTTATGGCATGGGGGTGTCCATCATCATCATTTTGTTAGTTGTCCTGGGTGAGTCTGAGATCTGGAGAGTAGGTGTTGGCCTCAACTCTTCTGAGATTCAGGGCTCAACCAGCATATGTACAGATTGAAGATTTATGTTTTTGAGACATATAATTAATATAAATATAAAATAATATTTATATAATATAAATATAAATTTTATTTATAATATAAATATGAAATTCCAATTTGGAATTTTTAAATTCTTTTTCTTCTCTAAGTGCTCAAGCAAATACTTCTAATAAAATTCTAAATAAGAGTGGTGACAGTGGGCATCCTTGTCTAGTTCCAGATCTTTGAGAGAAAGCCTGTAGCCTTTCACCATTGAATATGATGTCAGCTGTGGGGTTTTCATACTTGCCTTTTATCATGTTGAGGAAGTTTCTTGTAATCCTTTTTTTTGAAGTGTTTTAACAAAAAAAGTATTTTGTATTTTGTTGAACATCCTTTCTGCATCAGTAGAAATTAGCATGTGATTTTTTCCCTTCAATCTGTTTATGTGGTATGTGTATTGCATTAATTGATTTTCTTATGTTGAACCATCCTTGCATACCTGCGATAAAACCCACTTGATCATGGTGTATAATTCGATTGATATGTTGTTGGATTCGATTAGCAAGTCATTTCTTTTAGTTTTTAGCATCTAAGTTCATTAGAGAGATTGTTTTGTTGTTTTCATTTCCTGTAGCATCTTTATGGGGCTTTGGAATGAGGGTGATGTTGGCATTGTAGAATGAGTTAGGTAATGTTAAATCCACTTCTATTTTTTTGGAAGACTTTGATCATGATATGTGTTAGTTCTTTCTGGAATGATTGGTTGAACCCACCTGTGAAGTCATCTGGTCTTGGGCTTTCTTAGTAGGGAGGCTTTTGGTGACTAGTTCAATCTCAATACTTGTGACTGGTCTGTTGAGTTCTTCTATTTCTTTTTTCATCAATGTAACATTGCTTATTTCTAGAAATTTGTCTATATCATCTGAATTGTCCATATTGTTGGAAAAAGCAACAATGTGGGTTCTTGTGATGATATCCTCTCTCTGATTTATTATTTTATTTATGTGCATCTTCTCTTTTTCTTTGTTAGTCTAGGTAAGGGTTTTCCATTTTCATTCATCTTCTCCAAGAACCAGCTTTTGGTTTGTTTAATTCTTTCTAATCTCTTTTATACTCAAGTTCATTTAATTCAGCTATAATCTTTGCAATTTCCTTCCTCCTGCTTGGTTTGTGATTAGTTTATTGTTATATTTCTAGTTCCTCCAGTTGTGCAATTATGTCTTTGATTTTAGCTCTTTCTGCTTTTTAAATGTAGGGATTTAGGGCTATACATTTCCCTCTCAGCACTGATGTAGCTGCATCTCAAAAATTTTGATTTGTTGCATTTTCATTTTCATTTGCTTCAAGGTGTTTACTGAATTCTATGGCAATTTCCTCTTTGGACTACTGGTACTTTAGGAGTTTTTTGTTTAACTCATACACATTCGTGCCTGTTGAATTTCTCCTTCCTTTATTGATTTGTTGCTTTATTTCATTGTGGTCAGAGAAAGGTCTTTGTATAATTGCTCTCTTTCTAAAATCACCGAGACTTTTTCTATGACCTAGCATGTGGTCTGTCCTGGAGAATGTTGTTAGAACACATGAGAAGAATGAATATCCTGCTCCTTTTGAGTAGAATGTTCTATATAAGTCCATTATGTCTTCTTCCACTAATGTAGTATTCAAGGTCTTTCTTTGAACCTCTGTTGAGATGTTCTGTCTAATGGAGATAATGGTGTATTGAAGTCTTCCCACTATGATTGTTGAGGCATCCTTTTCTCCCCTAAATTTTGCCAGTGTTTGCCTCATGTATTTTGGAGCACCCTGTTAGGTGCATAGATGTTTATGATTGTTCTTACTTCTTTGTAGACTGACCCTTTTAGTAATATATAATGTCTTTCTTTTTCTCTTATAACAGTTTTGCATTCAAAGTCTACTTTGTCTGATATTATTATAGCTATCTCAGCTCTTTTCTGATTTCTTTTTGCATGGAAAATCACGTCCACCGTTTCACTTGCAACCTTTTTGTATCCTTGGTTCTAAGGTGAGTCTCTTATAAACAGCATATAGTTGGATTATATTTTTTATCCATTATGTCAATCTGTGCCTCTTAATTGGGGAGTTTAATCCATTGACATTTAGTGTTTGTATTGTAAAGGCAGTATGTACTTCAAGAATTTTTCTTTAGGATTTTATATGTCATACCATATGTTTTGTCCCTCATTTATCATTTCAGTTACCCTTATTAATAACTTTCATTTTTACACTGTCCTCCAAATAACTCTTTCCTGTCTTTTCCTTTCATCCTGTTGAATTCCTTTTAGTATTTATTGAAGGACAGGACTCTTTCTCACAAATTATCTCAATTTCTGTTTATATTTGAATACTTTGAGCTCTCCCTCATTATTTAAGGACAATTTTGCTGGATACGGAATTCTAAGCTGGCAGTTTTTCTCTTTCAGTACTTAAATGTGTCAAACCATTGCTTTTTTCCCTCCATAATTTCAGATAAGAAATAAGCACTTAATCTTATTGGGTATCCCTTGTATTTGAGGGGTTGCGCTTCACTTTCTGCTATCAGGATTCCCTCTTTATCTTTGGTATTTGGCAATCTGATTAAGGTATGTCTCTGAGAAGTTCTGCTAGAATTTATTCTGTTTGTAATACACTGTCCTTCTTTGACATGTAGGTCTATGAACCTCATAAGAGTTGGGAAATTTTTCAGTCATTATTTTCTCAAACTTCCCTTCTGCCCCTTTTCATTTCTCTTCTCTTCTCCTTCTGGGACACCCATAATGTGCATGTTTGCACATTACATACTGTTATTCAATTCACTGAGACCCTGCTCAATTCTTTCCATTTTTTTCTCTATTTATTATTCTATCTGTGAAATTTTGTATGTTCTTTTTTTTAATTTTTCTTTTTATT
>JAQZBX010002989.1:0-56538 GCA_029593785.1 Cabassous unicinctus
TGGATTTCTTCTGCCAACTGCTCAACGAAGAGGTGGCTCCTTTGGTTGCTGGACCAAGGGGAGCCCCAAGGGTGCCTGTTTGAGATGCTCATGTCAATAGATCAAAAATTCAAATCCAGCTGGATAATTATCTTAGACTTAAATGAAAAGAGCTTTCTGAACCTTCCCTTCTCCTTTCTCAAAGTGCTCTCCCCTCTGTACAAGAAGGAAGAAATTAAATAGTCCCTGAAATCCTGATTTATCTATGGCATATTGGAACTGACAACTTCTGTTTTGGCTGTTGATGAAGTTTTAGGAGGCATTGAAGTGACTGTCTCTTCCTATGATACAGAGATTCTGAAACTGGACCTGCAAATCTGAATTAAAAAAAAAAAAAGTACCCCATCATTTTCTGATGCAGCCTAAATGAAAACTGCAGCTCAAATATTTCTTCCTAACCTGATACACTCTGATTCTGTTATGCCCAGGATACAAAAAGGTAAGCATATGACACAAGGTCAGCTAACCAGACAGAGGAGGACCCAAGATTAGGACTCAGGTCTCCTGACACCTGGTCAACTGCTCACTGCCTTGCACCCTGATGACACTGGCAGAGCCAAGGCTCCACGTGGAAAAGGCAGATGGGCACTTGCAAAACTTCCATACAGTACTAAAAATAAGAGTCATTGTTTAAAGCTGCAAAAGAAGATCCAGAGGAAAAAGGATTCGTGATCCCTGGAAATGGGATAACCAAACAATGCAAACTTCTAAAAATGAAGGAAAACAACGGACAGTGAAAAAGGGAGGTGGGGAGGCCTCTTCTTGGACTGGGTTATGAGTCTTATGCTAGATCCAAACTGTAAAGCAAGTCACATAAGCTGAGTGATTGAATCAACAGAGCAGGCTCTGGGGAAGGATGACAGCTCCAAAGAAGGAACAGGGGGTCGGTTTTGAAGACAGCAGTGAGCTGTGCAGGTCACCCACTGCTCCCACCTTGAAAAGTATATCTCTAGGTCACCGGAAATATGACATAAGGGCAAAGAGCATAGTCATAATGATTACTAGTCATTGAGTACAAATGCTCTGCTAGGCGCAGGTCTTTTGCTAAGTATGTTGCTAAGCAGAAATGATTTATCCCGTGGAGCTAATGAAGCTTAGAGTCTGCAGCCCTCATTTGGACAGTTCCCATCCAAGGCCCTGGGAGGGGCCCTAGTAATGTGTTCATATAGTGGAATGTTTTGTAAAATTTACAATGTAAATTTTTTATAAAGAATTAAACTTTGGTGAAGTGTGAATTGGTGATTCTGATATTGATTCTGCTACTAGTCAGCTGTGCCATCTTAGATGGATGTTATTCTCTCTGAGCCTCTCTGTTCTTATCTGTAAAATGGAGCTATCTGCCTCCATTGTGAGGTTTATAGAGTTCACTCAGAGAATCAAATGACATCACAGTGGATGGGGGAATTCTTAAAGCATGAATCACTATTTCTTTTAAGGATTCTGCAAATTCAAAATCAATAGAAAGAAATATTCAGTCTCAAATGCAAAATCATATTCTCCAATAGAGCAATAATTTGCATCTAAAGACCCAGTCCGCTGTTTACTTGGATGGAGCTGAGTCCAGCTTGGGAATAGAGCACTTATTTACAAGAAGGCATTTAGTACATATTTATTCAAAAGCAACCAGACAACCTCACCACTGCTCTGAAATAGTCAACTTCCTCAGTTCAAAGACAACTTCACCCAACCTCCCCGTGAACAAGAGTCCAGACATAGTAAAATTAGAAATGAAATAATCTGCTCCATTTGCTTTGCACAAATTGCTCACGGCCCAGGACCAATGGGAAAGTCACTTCTTATAAAGCCTCTCCCAAGTCATCAAAGCCCTTTTCACACATGTAGCAAATTTAATGCTGCAGTCTCAGCCTTGCTCAGCAGAGGGAACATCATTTGACCTTCTCCAAAGTGGTGCTTTGAAGATGCAGAAATACTTTAAAGGAAATATCTTAGTTTACAGGCTGTTTCAGTCTGCTCAGGTCCCCAATAGATTTCTTTCCCCTATCGGTATAATGTCTATCCTGGAAGGAAAGATTCGGTTGTGCAACTGATACATTCTCATTTTCCTTTGGTTTATACTTTCCCTTTCAGAAAGATCTGTAGATCTTCCCTAATTGAATACCAAGCAAACCTGTCTATACTCAGATGAGGAGGCACAAAGAAATAGGTAGAAAATAAGAAAGAAATAAAAGATAAAATCCAACATGTTTTGAGTTCCTATTACGTAGAAGGTGTTTTATGTGTATCATCTCATTTAAAAGGAAGTTAACATAATACCCTCTTTGTAGAAGAGAAATCCAAGTCTCAGGGAAAGGAAGTTACTTTCCAAAGGTCAGCAACTAATGAGAGCAAAAGCCAATAAAAGACCATAGTATTATGTGTTGAATTGTATCCCCCCAAAAGATGTTCAAGTCCAAAGCCCTGACCCCATGAATATAACCTTATCAGGAAATAGGGTCTTTGAAGATGTGATTAGTTAAGATGAGGCCAAATTGGATTAGGTTGGGCTCTAAGGCAATATGACTGGTGTCTTTGTGATAACAGGAGGAGACAGGCAGAGAGAAGGAGGCCATGTGAGACAGAGATTGAAATTCTGCCCTTGCAAACTAAAGAACTCCAAGTGTTGTTGGCTACTATCAGAGGATAGGAAGGGGCAAGGGATAACTCTCCCCTACCAGCTTCAGAGGGAGCATGGCCCAGGCTACACCTTGATTTTGGACTTCTAGCCTCCAGAACTGGAAGACAATGAATTTCTGCTCTTTAAAGATATCCAGTTTGTGGTTGGTTGTTACTGTAGCCCTGGATAGCTAAGACACCTGGTTTATCAGAATCCAATCCTCATGTTTTTTTTCCTCAACTATGCCACCTTCTTAAAAGCAAAGAAAGAAAAAAGACATAGACAATATTTTTCTTGCCCACAAGATTGCAAACTGGATTCCCCCAAGTGGCATGCAATGTGATCCGAGTCCATGATCACTTCTTAGTTTGTTTTTAATTCCACATAACCAGAATAGCTGCAACTTCTAATTCCCTGACTAGCCATAGCATAATTTGCTGGTTCCTTGACAATCACTGGAGCCCAGGCACCATCTTAAGTACTAGGGAGTAACTCACAGGATTTCAGAAGTTTCTTTACTCAGCCACACTGTGGCTGTCAATCAGAGTTCATTATCATGAAGCCTTTCCCCAGGCAAAGACCTCTCCACTGCACCTAAGCAGCAGTATTGCCTCTCCAGCCTCAAAAAGCTTTTGTTTTGTGGCTCCACAGCTCCCTTGTCAGTAATGAGCTGGCCATGTGTGAGGTACTGTGAAGGGATCCAGATAGTTGCCAGGCATGCCAGCTGTTTGGAATGCTTTGAGTAGATGGGGTTTATGCAAAATGATCTGGGAGAGCATAGTTATTTTCTCTTAAGTGGACCATAGTGAGTTCATTCTGGGATAAGGGGCAGTGCCAAAGCACTCTTCTCACTTTGAGATGTGTGTTGTTGGGGACTGTTAAGTGAATATTTTATGGCTATCTATACAAAATGGATTTTTCCCTCTGCTTTTACTCATCTACCCAATCATGGAATTCATATTTATTGAACAACTACTATAATCCATGCATGATGCCAGGATTATTGGAAACAAAAATAACTAAGATGTGCTCTGTACCCTCAAGTAACTTACAGTTGAAACAGGGAGATATAGATGTAAAATGTTCTGTGTATTATACTGGAAGTATATTTAGGTCTTAAAGGAGAATGTGTCTAATAGGATCTGAATAGGAGAAAGCAGAAGTATTTAGGAAAACTTCATAAGGGAGATGTTCCTTGGAAGGCAGCAATTTCAGCAGAAAGCATAAAGGCTGTTGAATTAGATCAACTTGAAACTAAACCTTAACTCTGCTAATATTTTAGCCATGTAATCCTGATCTTGATTTCACCTGTCTCATCCTCAGCTGTAAATGAGGATGGCTTTAGCTATGCCCAATCCAGGAGAGTTGATAACATTGACGGAGGTTCACTTTGGAGGTTTCAAAGAGAGTTTTAAAAGTTTGGTATAACTCAGTACTTTTCCAAGGCGACAGTCTCCCTGGTCAGATGCGTGATGTTCCCAGTCATGCTGTTTGCACTTTGGTATGTGAATGTCTCTTTTTACCCATCAAAGATGTGCCAAGAGCAGAGAACATTGACCTTAAAGATTAGGAATGTGAACTGACAAATGAGAAATCTTAGCACCACCAGGCACACGTGGATGGTGATCACCATTGTTCCCCTGTGGGGTGATGATGATGTTTTCAATATAAAAGAATGTGTTAGCCATGACCTCATTCATTCTTTTGGAATAGTGAAAGAATCAGATACTCATACACAGAGGCCTGAACAGAAGGTAAACAAATGTGACTCATTTTGCAATCTTTGCTTTCAGATTAGTCAATTCCCTGTTATATTTTGGGAAGCTGAGTCTGTTTAATATACTTAAGAACTACTCAATAAAACATAGCAGTGATTATTATTGTTACTGTATCAATCATTCTATATTGTAAGCAATAGAAGCTGACCAGTTTATTAAACAGAAAAGGAATTTATTGATATTGGGTAGCCCATGGAATCACTGGGCAGGCTGGAGGACCAGATGAGATATTCATTTTTGAGGAACTGGTCTGATGAGGAAAGCAAGAAAAGTGCAATCTCCATGATTGAACATTCAGTACCATTGCCTTCTTCTTGGAATTTGGCATGTTGTGGAACTTGAATTTCTTGCAAGTGCCTCCAACATCATTGCCACCTCTTTGCCAGGAATTCAATATGTAGCCGTTGATATGGCCACAACAATTAGAGAGGGAGGGTGGTCCTAGTACTTTCATTTCCAGATCAGTAGGTCTGTGAGGCATCTGATTGGTAGAGTCTGGGTCACATGGCTACACCCGAACTCCAAGGAAAACTGAGTGAGTTTGGACTTTTATTTTGGAGAAGAAAATCTATAATACAAGGAACTTCCAAACTTAGGAAGAGTATGGAAAAGATGCCAGGGGACCACAAAACAAGATAAATATCCTCTGTAATTATTAACTATTATTGTCACCATGATTATCACTGCCTCCAGGATTCAATAAGCATTTATTGATATACTACCATATGAGAGGTATTATGTAGAAGAATAATTAGGAATAAAGGCCAGAGCCCTTTCCCTCAGCCAGCTTTCATTTGGGATTAATAAGGTACATATCCCAAATTATAGAAACATCAATACAAAATCTGACTCCATTGAAGTTATTGGAAGAGGAAGAATTTGAGATAGTTGTCAGTGTTTAGACATTTAGATAAACAGTCTTAAAGGACATATAAGATTTGGTTAGGAGTATTTTAATCACCCAAGAAGTCCGAGTGGTGGTCCTCATATTTCAGCATGCATCAGAACCATCTGGATGGCTTGTTAAAACTCAGATTGCTTACTTTTACCCCCAGAATTTCTGATTAGTAACTGGAGGTGGGCTGTGGGATGTGAATGTGTACATACTTTCTAGCAAGTTTCTGGATGATAATAATCATGAGACTGTTCCACATTCCATACTTTGAAAATCACTGCATTAGAGAAAACTTGAGGACTAGAGGCAGGGAAAAAAGGATGAGCCAGTGGGATTCAATGAAAAAGGAGACAGGTAAGGGAAACATCAGCAAAAAGTTTGGAAATTAACGGTTGACTATGCATTCAGGAGTGGATTTTACTTGAATGCTCTGCTTAGGGTGCATGGAGTTAATGCTATAGGCAAGAGGAAATGCTAGAAGTCTTTGGATAATTTACACCAAATGGCATGTAACATAGATACTGATGTGGTTGAAATTGGGTTAATAGCTGGGAAGAGCATAATGAAAATTGGTTTTTTCAATAAGGTAAATCATTTGGTTATTCTCATGAGAAGGGAAAACCAGTCCAAGTACGAAATGGGTCTTGTGTGATGATATCAGAAAGAGAAAGGAAGGGCCAAAATAAATGACATTTGAAAGAGGAATCTAGAGATCTGAATGGATACCACTGCCCTTGCTGCGAGCTTGCTGTGTGAACTTGGCCAGACCATGCAATCTCTCTGGTCTTCAGTTTCATTCACTAAAAACAAGTGATCTCTAAGGATCTGCCTATCTCTGAATGTACATGAGTCTATGATTAGATCGAAAGTTTAAGGAGAGAGAACCCTTGACGGTGATTTCCACATTGTCAGACTGGGGAACTGGGAGAATCATGAATACAGTGACAAAAATAGAAATAACAAAAAATTTTTTTTGTCTCAACCAGAAAATAGCATGACCTTGCCTCAAAGTGGAACAACAACAAAATAATGAGTGCTTCAGAATGTTTTGTTTTGTTTTAAAAGTTACATTCAATTTAGGAGGTTAATGTATTGGGAGGCAACAGATACGCATATAGATGAATCCTAATTCAACGCAAACCTGTTAGTTTGTTTATGTTATTAATATGATACCCTAGAGGATATAAACCAATTAAAAACCCATTTCAATTATTAATTGGGTCCCCAAATTGAAGGGAAATAATAAATTAATTAAATTGTCCTCAGCTCTAGTCACTAAGGAAAACACCTAAGTCAGGGAAAGGATTTGACAAACGGATCAGTATTAAATGCTTAAAGTGGACTCTATCTGCCTCCTGATAGAGAAAGTAGTCTAATCCACAGGAGGAGCTGTTTGGTTAAATTGAACCGGAAAAGAAAGTTGGAGAGATGGATTCCCTGCTCAGTTCTGTGGCTGTAGTGTCATGGGCATGCTATTTAACAATTTCAGGCTTCCGTTTGCTTAATTATAATGCAATATCATTGATTCAAATAGTTTAAAATGTTTCCCTCTAGTTCTGGCCATTATGAATCACAAGGATACATGGACTAAAAATGTCAGTCCTAAAACAGGGATTATGGATCATTAAGGAAGCATTATTTGAGACCACCAAAGCCTAACCTTGTGTTTCGAATTGAAAGATATGGTCCTCAAGCAGCTCACCATCTCAGGTGTCAGGAAATGGGTGCGGAATCTGTGCATGCACAGAGTGAATGAAAATATGGGCTTGGGGTCAAATCACCCTGGCCCTCCAATCACAGTTCAGCAAATGGATGACTTTTAGTTTTCTCTTTCCCCAAGTAAAAATGAGAAGGCTAAAATCTCAGGGAGTGATTATGTTTATTAAATGAGATAGATGTAAAAATTATGGCACCAGGCCTCATATATGGAAAGCACTCAAAAAAAGATCCTTTTTTTTTTTTTTTCATGCATCCTTTCCTTGTAAATAAAGATCCTTTAGCACTCCTGGAGAAGTCCTTGGAGGATATCAGATGGCAGAAGGAAAGTATTCTTTCATACTGCTTTCTACTGAAGTTTTAGCCAGGATTTAGGAGGCCCAAAACAAAAAAACGGTTTTAAATGGTCAAAGTCCAATAGATTAATATAAGCTCTGGTGAACAGAAGGCAAAATATTTTTAACTGTTAATGTGAAATATATCATACATATTAAAAACGGTATATAAATGCATGGTTTTCCTCTATTAAAGTGGAGAATTATAGTATAGGTTTTCAAATTTTGAAACAAATTTGCATTATTCTAATCAGATTGGTCACAATGTAATATTTTAATATATTGTTAAATTTAAGTTTGCTGTTATTTTTTTAGTATTTTTGCATTTATATTCATAAATAAGATTAGCCTGTAGTTTTTCTTTCTGATGTTGTCCTCTAGCTATCAAGTTGATTCTCATGATAAAGTTTGTACTAGGCTCATAAAACAAGGTGGAGGTTTTTCTTATTTTTCTGTTTTCCAAAATAATTGGAATATCTATTCCTTGAATATTTGAAAGAAAGCACTCATGAAAACATTTGGGCTTACTGTTTTCTTTATGAGAAGATCTTTCAACTGTTGATTTCATGCTTCCATATTTATAGAACCACCCAGGTCTCCTGTTTTATTCTGGAGTCAGTTTTAGTAGGTTTCAGTACTCTAGGAATTTTGTCCATTTCTCCTGTTTTACAATTGACCATATTCTTGCATCCTCAGTTATTTTGTCAATTTTGTATATACACACATATATATGTGTGTGTGTTTATGTATGATTATTTAATATATATTGATAGATGATATATTGTCCCAAATATGTTTTTTGGTTCTATCTTACCAGATTTCTGTTCATTTTATTAGCTTTTTTCAAGGAACTGTAGTTCATGGTTCTTGTTCCTCTATATTGTATCTTTTCCCTATTTCATTATTTCTGCTATCTTTATTATTTGTTTCATTATTCTTTGAGTTTTTGTTGTTCATTTTCTAAATTAAGATAGAAACTAATTTAATTTTTTGCTTAACTTATTAACTTCAAACTTTCTTTTCTAACATATTTAAATTGTAATTACCTTCTAATTATTGTGAAATTTAGCTGTCTTCTACAAAATTCAGTGTGTAGCATTTTCATTATTGTTTGATGTTGAATATTTTTTGAATTTCCATTATGATTTACCCCTGTATACTTTTTTCAAAAGTAGGTTTAAAAGTTTCAAATGGGGAAATTTGGGGTTAGGTCTTCGGTTTTTATTTCTAGCTTAATTGCATTTGATCAAGGATTATGTTTCAAATGAATCTAATTTTTCAAAATTTGTTTGTCCTTGCTTTGCAACCAGATTGTGCATAATTTTGGTAAATATTGTCGCTTTTTAAGATATGTTATTAAGAATTATAAATTTAGAAATGTTATATATTATGCATTAGTTGAAACTATTGTTACTTTTTGTTGATTCGCCTTATGTTTAGTAAATTAATTTGGCTTAAAACTATTTCAGCTTTTATAAATATAGTTAGACTTCTTTAATTAGATTTGCTTTATACAATTTTTCCATCACTTACTTTCAACTGTATTGTATCTTTCTCTTTTTCATTGTTTTTATTTTAAATAGCACAAACCAGAACATTTTTTTTTTGCCCAGTAGGAAAATCCTTGACCTTTACTGTATAGATTAGTATACTAATCCTGATGTGATATATTTTCTTTTATTCCTATCATACTCTTTTGTATTTTCATTTATTCTGATGTTTCTGTTTCTTTAAGTGTATACCTCATTTTATTCATTTATTTTTGTTCATTTTGGTGGGATATTTTTCCCAAAATTGTACTTTTTCCTTTAAAAGTCATATACTGTGTTAGTCAGCCAAAGGGGTGCTGATGCAAAGTATCAGAGTTAGCTATTATAAAGGGCATTTATTTGGGGTAAAAGCTTACAGCTACAAAACCCTAAAGAGTCCAATCCAAGGTTACTTACTTACCAAACTCTGTTGCCATATGTTGAAGCAAGATGGCGGGTGACATCTGTGAGGGTTCAGCCTTCCTCTTCCCTCTTAAGTCTCCATGGGTCCAGCTTCTTCTGATCTCAGCTGTAGTCTGGCACAGGGCTCATCTGTCTTCCCAGGAGTCATTTCTTTCCAGGCTCAGCTGCTCTGTCCTCTTCACAAGGTCAGCTGTAAACTATCAGGCAAATGGCTCATTTCTCTTCCCAGGGCTGCTGCCATGTCTACAAAGCTGTCTCTCTTCCTCTATGTACCTTCTCTGGGTATCTTCTGTGTTCTTCATTGAGTGTCCATATATACAGCCTACCAAGGGAGTGGGGACTCAACCCTGCATGCCCTAATGACGTGATTGAATCAAAGCCCTAATCTTAACATTATCAAGTAAACATAAAGCCTTTGAATTTAAATCAGTCAAAGGGTATCATGCCCAGAGGAACAGATGAGTTTACACACATAATTTATATCTCTTTTTGGAATTCATAAATAATATCAAACTGCCCCAATGCTCTGTATATTCTATTAAAATCAGGCCTTGAAAATTTTTAATACCAGTAATTTAAAGGATCTCAGAATGTTTCAACTATAATCATTGCTTTCCAACCTATACTTTCTTTGCTATGGTTTCCTTATTACCTGGATTTACTTTTAAAACTATACATACAGGAAAGTTTTCTTACTGTTTTTAAAGTCTAAGTTTGTTTTAATTTACTCATGTGCCTTTTTTACAATGATCCCCTTGAATATCTGAATTTCCTTCTTCCTAATGTACATATTTTATTCTTTAGGTAATCCATTTTCTAAGATTTTGTTTGTCTTCCTGAAAAATGTCTCTCTTTTTTTGTCCATGATTTTTAAAGATAAAGTTGTATAGAAAATGAAACTGCATTGACAGTTATTTTCTTTCCCAGAACTTTAAGGCCATCATTTCACCATGTTCAGACTTCCATTGTAAACCTTGAGAAATCAGATGAAAAGTTGAATTGTCCTTTCTTTGTTAGTGATCCTTTCTCTTCTCTAGATAGTTTTAATATTTTTGGTTTTTCTTTGGTGTACTTTAGTTTGACTAAAATTAGTCTATGTCTGGATATATTTTTTAATCTTCATTCAGTTGTGTTTCCTGAAACTGAAGGTTGCAAAATTTCATCAATTTAAGAAAAGTTGTAGACATTATCTCTTTAGTTAGGGTCTTTGTTCCATTCTCTCCATTTTTTGCCTCTGAAAACCAAGTAGAGGTAGAATTTTTTTATACACCCCTTTGTCTTTCTATGCTGCATTATGCTATTTCTTCAGTTCTATTTTCCAATTTTCTAATTCTCTGCTAAGCTAAGATTCATCCAATCTTATGTGGTAACCCGATATGTCTAATGGAAGATATTATCCACCAATCCTGTTTTTTTTGTCTTCATTCATGATAATTTTTGTCATGAAAATATATTTTTCATATAGCTTAACTTAGCAGTTTATAGATTCTCTTTTTAAACTTAAAACTGTCTTACTCTTCGCAAGTTTACTTGATAAATATCCTACAAATTTTTAAACATTTATAATCTCATTTTACATTTGAGCTACCTATAATTCAGTTTGGTGAAAAGAAAGAATATGATACAAATCCACTTTTTGTTTCTAAATGGCAATTATATTTTGAAAGTATGAATGTCTTTACTGAATTCAGTGGATTACAAACTTTCAGGAAAGGAACTATGGCCAATACACCTGCAGAATTAATCCTAGTGGCAACAAAGAGTAGTTGCTTTATGCATTCTGGAAAGAATTTTATTAACTAGTTAACAACCTCCAATAATGCACAAATTAATAAACTGTCTTCAGAAATTTTATGTGAAAAAATAATGGAACCTAATTTATATTTAAATCTTGCATGTGTGTGTACCAATAATTTTTGTTACCATAGACCATTCAAGCTTATATATTTCTATGTAGTTTTAATAGATATTTATATATTATTTTATCATGCTACTTATAAATAGCTTTAACAATTACTATGCAAAATAGCAATTTTAGGACCTTCATCCATTTTATCATGTCCATTTACCATATTTCATTAAACTAGTCATCTTTTGTTGGCGTTTTAAATTGTTTACAGTAATTTCTCTTATTGTAGATTATACTTAGGAAACATATTTGTATAGCTAGCAATGTGTTTTTATTATGGCATGACTGCTGTTGACAGTAGGGGCCTTGTACCCGAAAGGCATGTGTTCAAAGCCAGCCCCACCCTTTACTTACAGGCAAATCACTCCACCTGTTTGGGCCTTATAATGAGATTTTAATGTTAGTTCACAGGGTTTTCATTGGAATTAAATAGCATAAACTATACCATAGACTTTGCCCAGTGTAGACTCAACAAATGTTATTGAGTTTACCCCCAGTCTTTCCACTTATAGTAAATACATACGAGTAGGATTATCTAATAGCTCTTGCTAAATATTTAACTGATGGAATTGATGGCAACTGGCTGAATCAATGACTCATAGCATAATTCTATTTGGAGCAGTCTAGCAAACATGAACACCGCTCACATCACATAAATAACATAACCTATGAACAATGTACCTCCATTTTACAGATAAAGAAATGAGGCACAGAGAAGTTATGTGATCTTCTGCAATCACACAGTTGATAAATTGCAGATAAATGTCAGATATGAATGCAGGCTGTCTAACTCCAGAGCTCATGCACTTAATGTTATGATGCCTGAAACTTTAATAAACATCCTCCTGAGACTAATTACTTCTTATTAGGAAAATGACACCAATATTTTTTTAACTAGGTTTCTCTAAAATTTCTTTAAAATTGCATGAGATTTAGGACATCCATTCTTTTCTGTACCATTTTCCACTTAGTCATATGATGTTTCAGTGTTTTTCATGTCACAAATATATATATATATATATATATATATATAAGCCTCCTCAGCTGATGTTACACTTCTTTAAGAGTTGTTTAAAATTAGTCCACCTTTAAGAATTGGGCTAATTTTATCTGCTTCTCTGGAATCTTCTACAACATGCCCCATGTTGGAGGTTCGATAAATAGTTATTGCTTGATTCTTACACCATCTAAATGCTTAATTTCCCTCTGAAATGTTCACCTTCTTATAAACCAATAGGAAATGAAATTTGTCATAAGAAAATAAATCATAGAGGGAAAAAAAGTGTTTAGAACATAATGTTATCTCCATGGTAAAGAGTGGCCTAGATCAGTATGCATTTTTTGAAAATATTTCCCTGGTGTTCTGAAAAGAGAAGACATTATCGCTGCCAAAACTTTCATAGCTAGTAATCTTGCCAATCTTGGTTGTGGGTGGGTATTAACCAACTAACTTGGGCGTCTTCCAGGTAACACTTCACAATTTAGCAAGAGGATCTCTGCTTTAGAAACCTGGTCTAAGTAACACCAGGCCTGATATGATGGATGTTTATATTATTATTTCTGGATTGAGAAAGTAAAACTTAACTCTAAACTCAAGTGACAGCAAAGAATATGGAAAGATCACCAGCTTTGGAAGAAATTCAAACCCATTGTGATGATTAACCGTGCTACCAAAAGGTACATAACCTGCATATGGTTGCCTGCTACACTGAGCTTCAGTAAAAGGTGCAGAGTAGCTCTCCTAACCTCAAAGAGATGTTGTAAAGATGAGTATGATTGTGTATAATCACCTGCCCTATAACAAGTACTTAGTAAACTGTGGTATTGCCGTGGTAAGGAAATTTCTTAAGAGAAAAATTCCTACCCTTTCTATAGCGAATTGGAATTTGAAAGTTTTCAACTACTACAAATAAAAGTAGAGATATGTTTAACGGTATAAAGCATAGATATTGTTTGCTCTTCATGTCAGTAATTATACGTGATACCCCTGGCACTGTGGTTAAATTTATTAAATCATACACATTTGTATAAACTAATAAACTAAACCTCAAGTAAGTCAATTATATTTATTTATTATATTGAATTTAAACATAGATTAACTTTCCTTGATTACAGCTAGGAAATTCATTGACAAGGGAGAAAAGTGGACTAATAATTTTTTTTAAATTTAAGATAAACATTTTTTTTTCTATTGAAGTCATTTTAATGAGCTTAAATAGTAAAATCATCACTCAAAAAGGAAATAAATAAGTGCCATACAATGTCCCCAAATCTGCCAAATAGATAATAAGTGAAAAGAATTTTCTGATATATTTTCATGTCAGTAAAATTTAATACTATCTTTGAGAAAATATTGATAAATGCCTGATATTGATTTATTACCAAAGTATGTATTTTAGGAGATTCATGATTTATTTTCAGTGCCTATTCCAAAATCAGTTATATTCATGCCCATGATATATAACACAGTTAAATGCTGTGACATGATTTTTTTTTCTGGAAACCAATTCACTGAGTCTCCTAGACTGATTTGAAGCACATCAGTCTGCATGGAGTTTCCTTCCATGCAATGTAAGTGCTGTCTGGACTCTCAATGCCAATCACCTCACTCTACCAGCTATGAGAAGAAATGAAGCCCACTGACTTCCTTCAGCAGTGCCAGGAGTGATAAAGGAAAAAAAGACTAGAAACCTCCCATGAAATAATCAAGGCAACTAAAATCAATGTTAATGATGCCAATTATTTGCCACCATTTTTGTGCTTAAACAGGTCCATTAACATGATTCAAACTTAAGAGGCAATGGAGGCATAAGACCAAAACCTTATTTGTCAGACCCTGTAAGTCACTGTTTGCTATGCAGAACTTTGTGTATGGCCTTAATTATTTTCAAGCACACACATATCTGTACAAAGATATATGACCAGGAGGCCTGAGCAGTAGGCACTTTCCTCTTGACACTAGGACACAGTCACATCAAACATGTATTCAAACTGATGAGATTTCATCATATACAATGGGCTGGGAGGGAAGGAGGAGAGAAACAGAGAAGAAATATATCCTTTAAGATGACACTGGCTATTTAGCGTGTACATCATTCAATAGGCAAGTGCTGCAGAAGGCTCAATTGGGAGCCCAGAACCTGCCCTCTGCCAGTGTCTCAGTTCCTCTCTGCCCCTCAGAGCTTGAGCCTCTTATCCCATTCCATGTGTTTAAAGATACTCATTTTTGGATCAACCTAGCCTATTTGAAGAATCCAACAACTTTATATCTGGTTTAACTGAATAAAGAGTGACATATTCCAATGCTGGAGGAACAACTGATGTGACTCAACTTGGTTAGAGAAGGTCTCCAACTTGATACCTACCAAAGGGAATTTCAAGAGTAACTTCAACAATAAACAATATTCTTAGTATTTTGGTTCTCTTAAAACCTAACCCTTGTGTAAGTGGCCTCTTCATTTTATTTCCAAATACTCTGAGCTGATACAGACCTTTTACAGATGTTGGTAACCCAACAACAGCTCAAAATGAGCTAGAGCTGTGAGAAGCCACCAAAACTTCAGATGCAAAGCAATATGCAGACAAAAGCACAGAGCAAGAAAGAGTGCTAAAGAAAGAAATTATAAAACTGGTGAGAGAAAGGAAGAATAAAATGAGAACTAAGAGTAAAAATGGAGACTTGAAATGAATTGCATAGTCCTTCTGATACCCTTGACCCATGTAGCAAATAGAATTGTATAAAATATATTTTTTATTTGCACGCATGGTTGTCCTTTAATGCCTTAATTTGCAGTACTCAAGGGTACAAAAGCAAAACTCTTGACACTTGATAATGCAGTACTCATGTTGGTCTGATGTTTGAAATATCAGTCTCTCATCAAGCTAACTGTACTCTCAAAATTTCTATAATTATTGATATGATCTATAAGTTCTCCCAAGTTGAATCCTTCTTTGACTAAAGTGATCTGTTAGACTTGACTTTATTTTGGCTTCTCATAATGAAGTAATGAAGTTATATTGAAATTAACACATCTACTATAAGTTTATTGAAGTAAATCATTCATACATGAATATACATAAACAATAAGTGTATTGTAAAATTTGAGAATTTACAAAGCAAACATGCACATCATCATACAAGGCTCCCATACATCTCTCTACCACCAACACCTTGCATTGTTTTTGAAATATTTGTTACAGACTATGAAAGAGCACAGTCAAAATATCACTACTAACTATAGCCCATATCTTATATTTGGTGTATTTCCCCCCAATCCACCAATTATTAACACCTTATATTATTATTATATATTTGTAACCATTTAGGAGAAAACATTCTCATATTCTCATATTTTTCCTGTTAACCACAGTCCATCATCTACCACTGGATTCCCTGTGTTATACAGTCCCATGCTTTGTACAATCCATTCAAAGTGTACACTCAGTGGCTCTAATTTTCACCACAGAGTTGTGCTGTCATCACAGAAGAGGTAGAAATTTTATGCTGAATTGGACACCACATAAAGAGAGGTAGAGATCAGATAATCTTGTAGATTTTCATCCTGAAGATTTAATTTACCCTACAATGACCCATCTAAGTAGCATCAACTAATGACACAATGTCTGATGGAATTCACTAATGTATCAGTATTGCTTCCAACTAGTGAGCTTTTTGCTGGATAATAAATGCTCATTTTAAAGATTGATACAACTCCCTGCCCATTAACCAAATGCTTATTGAGAAGTTAGTAGGTATGCAGGAATAGACTAGATGGAGTTGAGAAATTTCATTTACCCTAAGAATTCCCATTATTGTTTGGTGAAAACAAAATTAAGATAGAAGAAGAAGGAAATAGAAGATTATTATGTTTGTCAGACTACGCCCTTTTCTACCATGAATGCTACAAGGACTTCAGAAATGAGAGATCTAAATGTAAGCTGTTAGAGCCCGAATCAACTTCATGAAGAAGGGGGAATTTTAACTGGCCCTTAAAAAAATAGATTGAATGTGAATAGGCAGAATATTGAAGGGAGGGGTTTTCCAGATAGGTTAGCAACTCAACAAAAAATGTGAAAACTGAATAATTTTAGAAAGTGATTTGAGAGAGTGAGACAGGGACAGCAGAGCCTGGGTTGGCAGGGTTCAAATTTAGGGGCATCAAAATGTATTCTGACAAATTCTCTCTGTGGCAGGATAGCAACCTGCTGTGGCTACACTTTCTTTTCATATCCAAATAAAATAACGCAATTCCATCTCAGCTGTGAGAAAGTCTGGGTCCTTCTCAGTTTCCCAAAGAGTCACAATGTGGGGGCAACCGATATTCTACTGTACCTCGCAAATGTCTAGCATTCCCTGCTTTCTTCTCCCTTCCAAATCTCCTGCACATCTTTCCCTTGTCCACTTCCTATTGATTTTTGTATATCCTGAACCTTCAAGGTACTGCATTGCCCCATGTATAGGCATAGCTCCACTGTCTTCTCTCCCCAAAGCGCAAATTAAAGTGCTTTTTAACTTAAGACTAGAGAAACTATACAGAGATACTTGGAGATATTATAGCAGAAGAGGAAACAAAGATTGATATACATGATTGCTAAAATTTTTCAGGCATCTCTACTCCTAGACATTTCTCACAAACCCTCTCTTTCTGCTTGGAGTCCAGATGGCCACAATTTCCTGATGTCTGTATGTGTCTGTAATCTGTGTGTGAGTCTGTTAATGTAATATGTATGTGTCACTCTGCATTTTCTCCTAGTTCTAGAATACACCAGTACTCTTTACCCCCAAAACCACCAGGGTACAAAGGCAAAACTTTGACACGATAATGCAGTGCAATCTTGTTCTCCATCTACACTCCCATCCTAGACTAGTCCTGAGGACATATTCGGAATAACCTAAATATTCTATCAGCAAATTTTCATAAACAAAAGAACATCTACTCGAGAGATGAATTCTGCTGCAACTCTATAATGCAAAAAACAGCTGCAGCCATTTCTGAGTTTTAGTGACATTTTTTTTTTATTGCCTGTTACATATTATTCAAGCTTGATTAGCTAAGCAAATCACTTAGGTTCAGGGGCAAGGAAGAGGTTCAACATACAAAATGCTTTGGGAAGACAAAGACCAGCCGAAGTAGGCTCTGGACAATGCTTGATTACTACGTAGGGAAAAACAGAGAACTTGTCTTCTTTTTTTTTCAAATTTTTTTGTCTTTTCACCATATTCAACAAAATAAACTCCAGCAAATAAAAAGAAAATCATTATATGAAAACAAGGCAATAGCACTCAAACTACAGAGCGGCAGAGTGGGAAAAACTGGCTATACAGATAACATAGTTCTATTATTTCCACAAAATATTTTGCCCTTCACTGGTGACCCTTTGCATCTGTTGAGTGTGGTGCTGAGCCAGGGACATTACGAGAGTCAATGGGGATAACGGAACAGACTCCAGTTCCCTAATGGGAGAGAAGGCTTCATTTACGCGCTTTTAAGTGTGCATTCTAAAGACTTACAAAACCGTTTGGATTTTCTGTAGCTTTTAGATTTCCCTGAAAATTACCAAAAACACAATCTTAATCTGTGCAATTAGTCTGTCTTTTAGGAAGCACAGTTACAGCAGTCTTTCTGAAAATGGAGGCTTGTATGAGTAAACGGTGTGATTTGTTCTTTACTGGTCTCTGGTAAGAGCATTAAACTGTGAGGCTGGCTTGACAGAAGCTGTATTGAGAAAGGTTTCCCTTAATGCAGCTGCAGGATCAGGACTTGAATATAAACCCAAGGGTACAAAATTCTGAATTGAAGAAGTCACCATACCTAGGCAGTGTCAGGGCCCCAAACAAATTAACTGTGCCAAGTCCATCTGCCTCTCTTCCTTGTCACATGGATAAAATCTAAAACAGATGAACCTCATTGGCAGCCTCGATCAATGGAACTGAAGCAGGAATATCACAATCTATTAGTAGATAGGAGTGGTTTGGGGCCACAGCCAGCTTCCAAGGGGAAAATTCACATGCTGATGTTCATTTTTATGTCAGTGCTCAGTTGATAGTTATGCCCTTTCCTCCTTCTCAGAGCCCCAAGTCCAAAACCCAGTAAGGACTAGCTCTGTACTCAAGAATGAACTTGGCACAAAAACGTTGGCCACCTGTTACTCTCAAGGCACAGCCAAGGAGACAAGATGTAGGAAGAGACTGAATGTCCTCTGCCATAAAAGACCTTTTCCTACGTGTAGCCTTTTACTTTTCGTGTCAACACAACAAGACTAAATCCAGGCTGCTTTGTCCATTTGGGAAAACACAATTATCAGTTGCTACTGTTTATTGTCCTGAAGAGTCACTCTCCTTGGTGATACCTATATGGATCAGCTGCTTGGCTTTGACTGAATGGCTTTTGTTACAGAGAAAGAAGCACCCACCTTCCATTCCCACTAAGTGTCTTGGTCTGCCTCTTGGTGCACACTACCCATGATGGATGCATGTGTAAATTCAAACTGCATGTCCTTTATGAGTTGCATGCTGTTTCTCCAGCTTTTTTTTTTTTTTTTTACAACATCCTCCTGCTCGCAATGAAACAGATGTATTGGGTTTTATATGGTTATAAAATCCTATGTAAGACAAACTATACAAAGGGCTCTTTATGTAGCTTAGGATTTGTTCACAATACCTTTTATTTTCACCACTGCAACTCCTCCATACTTCCCCACCTATTTCCTTCTTTCTTTCTCTGGTCTTGAGACCTCTTATCCAAAATATTCTGGGAACTTCCATTTTTCTTTTTCTGTTTTGTGGTTGCTTTATGAGCTCAGTGCCTAAGAAGCTTCCTTTTTAACTGTGGAGAAGCACGCTGATGAAGGTTTGTAATGACAACATTTGCATGTCCTGAACAGATGTTGGGATAATCCTTAGTTGTATACTTACTATGCTGGTCAGTATGAGCCAACACTTGGCCTGAGAGTGGGGGTCCTTCCTTGTTCTTGGGACAAAGGCAGACATTTGATAATCCAAACTATAAGTTATTCTTGATGGTAAACTTCATTTTTGGACAAAATCTACAAGAACACAGCAGTGCTAATTTACCATCTACTGCAAAATTCAATTTAGTTACATGTGTCTTAAAATAAATAATATAGCATATAAAACTACTACCTGTATTTTGGAATTTGTTTACAAAATAACATTCTTATGTTCTGTATTGCCTTGGAGTATGTTTACTTATTCAATAAGCCCAGATAAACATTCTGCTATATTACATGCCATGTTTATTAATATTAGTTATATATTCCAAAAGGCTTTTTTGAATTTAAGTTTATCCACACTTAATCATGACCTTGAAATGAAACCTTGTCTCTAGTATTATTTTAAAAAGAAAATCCCAATACCAGCCATTCTTTCCCAGTGCCAGAAAGCTTACCACATGATCAACAAATTGCACACCCTTCTTGCCTTCTGGGCAAGTCAAAAAATTATATTTTAGAAGGTAGGCTGGGAATGTAATATTGTGGCAAATGTAATTCAAGATATCTGCACACTCAAGGAAAGCAAAATTTAGAAGTAGGCAAAGGTTGATCAGAAACTTGTAAGAAAGGAGAACTCCAGCCATACAAATACCTGAGGAAGCAGGCAAGAGGCAGAAGAACAGCGTGCACAAGGGACCTAATATGGGAATGCGCATGGAAAGAAGAAGGAGGCCAAAGTTGCTGAAGCAGAGTCAGCTAGGGGCAAGGTGGACGGAAATGAGGTCAGGAAAGTAGCCAAAGGCAAGATCATGACCTTCCAGACCATTAAATGAAATTTGAATTTTATTTGAAATGTGTAAAACACCAAGAATTGAGAGCAGAAGATTGAAAAGTAATTACAAAAATAATACAATTATGTCACAATGTAATAAGTGAGAATTATTCAGAAAGTAAGAACCCAAAAGAGAAATTCCTAACATTCTTTAGGATGCCAAAGAAGGTGAAATGGTTTGGGGTTTGTTTTTGTTTTTTGTTTTTTGTTTTTGCTATCTTAAAGAACTGGCTGAAGAAGGGGAAAAGATATTTCAAACTGAGGCAGCACTGATGTTCAACGACAATGATATTGTAAAAGCAGAGGAGATGAAAATACCATGATATATTGAAACAACCTTTGAAATAGTCTATCTGATTAGAGTGTGGGAGGAAGTGGCATGAGAAGAAGCTAGAGTCAGATCTTCAAGGTCACTGCATGTCACCCTAAGGAATTTGGACTTCAACCAGTAGGCTAGGGAACCACTAAAATATTTTAAACAAGGAAGTGATGCAACACACTGGTTGCTTTATTTTAGAACAGTAAATCTGTCAGTAGTGTGAAGAATTAATTGAAGTACAGGAGACTGTGTAAGGTCAGGACTACCAGCTGGGTAACTTGAAATAATCTGTATCAGTAAGAAGAGATGAACTTTACTTACTGTGACAGTAAAGAGAAATATATTGAAGAGTTACTTAGGAGGTATGTCTTTACAACTATTTAGATATGATTGAAGGCTGTCAAGGATTATTTCTTAACTTGTGGTTTGAGGAATTTGGTCAATGGTGATATCAATACTCAAGATAGAATAGAGGAACATGTTTGAGACTAAATATATTTTTCTGATTTAATAAAAATGCAGTCTATGAAATACAGGAAATACCTGATGCAGTAAAGACCTAGAAAAGGTAAGAGGATACAGGTACAAAAGCTGAGTTATAACTATGAGCTTTGGCAAAGGATGAGGGACAACTTATCTATAAAGAAGTAAAGGAGGCAATATTTGATAAGAACTTGGATAAATTAGGAGATGGAAGGAAAAAAAGTTAAGAGAGTTCACTCAGTATTGCATGTATCTATCTATCTATCTGTCTATTCATCTATGAATTATCTATCATATAAATCTATCTTGTCTATATTTTTTGTTTATTGAAATACATTTATTAGATTTGAAATCCATTGTCATTCATAGAATGACTTATAGGCCATATTGGATAGTGCCAAGCACAGTGGTCACCACTATGAGGAGGATGCTGATAGCCAGCCAAGACCATGGCCAGGACCACTGGGGACTAATCTCCAGATCTGCACACAAGTGTCCTCTGCAAGTTCCTCAGGCTGAGAGAAGAACCAGGTTCAGCCAAAATGTGGCTGTTATACACTGTTCAGAGAACTCTCCCCTCTCCGTGGGAAAGCACTGGCCTCCACTATCCCCTTTGGGATATAAGTGCAGGCAGTCGTAGGTCAAGCAGTGCAGCTATATCTCTTTGGGTTCAGAGGTCACTTGCTTCTCTATCAGCCTCTTGACCAAGGAGGGATACAGGACTCTTTCTCTCTGGAAGAAAGGGGAAAATTCTGCCTCCAGCAAGGTTCTCTCACTTTTCGGCAGCCAATTACAATGATGTCCCACTGGGAGCTGCTGTCCAATTCTGGTGAAACTGAAATTCTGCTGTTGTATTTGCAAAGCTCATCAGCTCTACTTCAAAGAACACCAGCTTAGATGGCAGACTCACAATGTTCACTTCCCCATTGTAAAACTCGGTAAATGAATCATCTTTTGTTATCCTGGCCTGGATATCCAGCATCTGTCTGCCCCTCCTAGGCCCTCTGATCAGGGACTGCAATACCATTGAGATATCTCCTGGTGGCAGAACAGCTTTTTCCAAGGGCCTGTCTTCATGCCTGCCTACTTGTGTTAGTGTTTCTTTAGGCAAAGAATAGCAGAGAAGCATTAGCCTGTAGGATGTATCTCTTAAGATTGCATGCCAGCCCTTCACAGCAAGGATTTCCTTTTCATAGATGATTTCATTTTCATGTATAATGCAGTCACCTTCAAACCTCACAGAGATATCACAGCTGGTGATGTTAAGCCAGAAGAAAGCTTGATTCCTGTTAGAGTCTCTTGGTTTGCAAGTGTGGTTCTTTAGCATGGCCTTGCTCAGGTCAAAGGAAGGGTAGAGACCAAAAAGCAGAGACAGCCCATTGGGGAAATACACAATGAGTCCAAAAGGCTTCATGGAAGATATGTAAGTTTGACCAGGCTTAAAAGGATGAGTAGGCTTTGCATAAATCAAGAATAGTAAAAAATGAGGCTGAAATTTCAGGCATGGGGGACTAAAGAATGGCATCATTATTTAAAGAAGATGAAGAAACAATTTGGACACCAACTTGCTGGTGAGAGAGGGAGCAGTGATTAATTTCATCTCAGACATGTTGAATTTAAGATGATATATCTAAATTTTTCACTCTAAATTTAGATTTAGATAAATCTAAATAGCACTCTAAAACTGCTGTTACACTACAGGAGCATTTTTATTTTTTGGTGGTCTGAACAAGAGGGATAAATTTGCAAAAAGATAATACTTGAAGCTATAAATGTATATGGGTTTTCAGTAGCAGAATTTTTTTTTAAAAATGGCCATGTGGAGGCACTGTCAAAGGCAGATGTTCTAGCAATCAAATACAAAGGCACAAATCTCATACAGGTCATGGGTTTTAGAATTTGTCACCAAAGTTTAGCTTTTCCAAAGCCAGAATGACCGAGTCAAGTATTTGATCATAGAGAAAAAAATCCTTCTCTATACAACTATTTTGGCAATAAGGCACAGATCACCCCTCCCTACTTTGAATCTGCAAGGCAGCAGAGTTCAGAAAGTGATAGTAAAGCATGAGTGAGGGTCTAGATTTAAGCTGATGAGCTAGATAGGCTGTGCTAGTTTCGCAGTCCCAATTCCATCTTAAATCCAGGGCAAAGGAAGTAAGTATGGTAGACGACCTTAGTTCATGTGCCTTGTTCACAAACTCAAGTCTCTCTCAACCACAAGGCCTTAATTTGGTTCAGAAATGGTTAATTACTTAAGAAACAGCAACCTTCCCTAAGAGGCAGGTGTCAAACTCTTAAGTAATTCCATAACAAAAATTGCTGAAAACAGGATGACAAACTCATTTCATTGGTTCATTTTCCATTTCTTTTCACTGCTTATTCATCTTTGCATCTCTTTACCTCTCTGATTTGAATTTTGGGTGAATTCTTCAATACTTTCTTCCATTTCATTAAATTTCTCTTCAATAGTATCAAACTAAAATGGGTGCAGTATGTTGAGATTTTAAAAATATGATGACCAAATTTTTATTTTAGTTTCTAATCCTTTTATGTATACTAATTCACAATTCATCTATCATAGCTTTATTATATTATTTTTCCCTTAGAAATATTTTTCTTCTTTTATATTTTAAGGATTTTAACCATTATTATTTTTAAGTCATTTTCAGATGGCTTTGAAAACTTTGGAAATTTAATTTCCAACTTATCTTATGTGAGAGTCATATTATTACCCTTATGTCTCTGCTTAGCCTTTCCTTTTAGCAATTGCACATGTGCATTGGTGTTCCTGGAGCTCCAGTAAAAATTCAGGTCTCATATCAGTGTTTTTGGTATCTTATCCCATGGTTATTGGAAATAGCACAGATATAGTCACTGAGACAGCAAAAAACTTGACCAAGGTCCTGGGTGCTCTGCTATCTGCTTCTGTTTCAGAAAAGGTCCTTATGTAAGTGGTAGCTCAGGTCTAGCAGCCCCATTAATTTTTCAGTTTTAACTCTTGAACAAAGAATCCAAACCCCTGCCCACCAGTTTCAGGCAATGAAGCTGGGACCAGTCTCCAACAGAAAGAGAAGTCAAATTTCCTGTCATTTCAACATTCTCCCATACCCTGAGACCAACATATCCAAAGGTTTAGTCCCTCTTTATCACAATGGGACTCCATTGAAAGGATATTTGATTCTTGAGTATAGCAATAAATGTTACATAATTTATAAACATATAAATTATTAAATGTGTTTAATGATAAAAAATTAAAAAAAAAACACCTAACCTTATATTTTTACTTCAATTCAAATAATTTTTCACAAGACAAATATTTAATTTTTGAAGTCAAATGAGTTATTATTTTCCTTATTATTTTTTTCCTTATCATCATACATACCACACCAAACCACAAAACAGTATTTTTGTGGTTATATACTATTCATTTAATTTTTTTATCCTGCTGGTTTTTGGGATCAATTTTTGTTCAAATAATCAAGCAGTTGTTTCGGTATCATTTATTGTCTTTTATTTTTATCATATACTAATCTATATATTTATATATATTTAATTATTTATCTATGTCTGTTCCTGAGGTTTCTGGATTTAATCATATATTGCTTACTCCTGCAATAAGAAATACCTAATTAGTTCAGGTTTTGCATCTATTTCAATATCTAGTGAGATAAGTCCTCTCTTATTAGTCTTCCTTTTCAAACTTTTTTTTTTTTTTGAGTAGTCAGGAGTTTTTTTCTTTTCCAGATGAAATTTAGACATTTTTTCCAGTAAGAAATATTCTATTGAAAGTTTGATTGTCATTAAATATATAAGTAAATTCAGGATGATATGATTCTTCACATAGTCATCTTTATGTCCTTCCATAATTTTATGTCATTTTCCTCATATGGACATTATATATCTATTATCATACTTATTTCTCAGGGTTTATGTTTTTTTCTGTCACTATTTGTATAGGATATTTTGTCTTCAAAACATTTTCTACCTGTTTAATATTGATAGAGGAAAGATCTTGTTCTTTCTAATATCTTATAAATGCTCACATTCTAAATTCTCTTATTAATCAAATATTTTTAGTTACTTCCTTTTATTTTAGAGGTGTATAATCATAATATCTACAAATGATGATATATTCTTAAATGTTCAGTAGTTATAACAAATTTTATGTTTGAGCCTAATTATATTAGAAGTCACTTCTAGAAAATTGTTTAACATCAGGAGATGGGTGGAGGATAACACAATTTCTCTATATTGAGTTTGATGGTACAACTTCTACTGATCAGTCTTTAAATATACTGTTCTTTATTAGTTTAGGATGGAATATTTATATATTGCTTAGTATCTCTACATTTTATTTTAAATAATAGTTTAGATTTTAAAAAATCAGAAATGAATTATTTTGAATTTTACCATTAAATGATTAGGTATATAGAAATTTCATGAGCAGGAACACTTTAATCAAGCAGTTGTATTCTGTTCTCACTCTTGCCACTCACAGGTACCACTATTCTAAGCAAGGCATTCAGTAACTCTAAACCTTGATTTTTTCATCTGAAAACTGTAGGTGCTAATTCTCCATTACATTTTATTTCTAAAAATTTATATTGGATAATACTTGTAAAAAATTCTTGGCACAATGCCAGGCAATACTAAGTGCTAAATAAATTTTAGCTTCTATTATTTACCAAGATTATCTCATTGTTCATCTCCTTTGAGTGGTTAATTTTACTAATAGATATATAGATAGCACTATACTTTCTAATATTAAAAAAAATTATTCCATTTCCCAATAAGATGCTTAGATTATATTATTTTGCTATTATTTTAATGGTTTCTCTTGAGATTATGCCACAAATGCTTGTCTCATTAGAGTCTAATATGAGTTAACACTGTTACCACTTCTAGAAAAATACAAATGCTATAAAATTTTTAATTCAATTTTCCTTTCCTGATTTATGTGCTAATGTGCTAATGTGGCCATATGTTAATTCTATGTGTATTTTAAACCAACAATGATTATTATTGTATTACATAGCCAATATCCATTTGTATTTACCAATATTTGTAACCATTTTATGGACTTCAATTCATACCTGAATCTTTATGCTTCTATCCAGGATAATTTTCTTTCTGCCTGAACAAATTTTAGTATTTCCTCTAATGTAGTGATAATGGTCATAAATTCTCTTGATTTGTGTTTGAATGAAAATATCTTTTTAGTTTGTTTTGGTTTGTTTTCTTTCTGATGCATTTATTTCTGGATATTGAATTTTAGGTTTGCAGTTATTTTTTTCTCAGCAATTTGATATCTTTCCATGATCTCTTGGCTTCCATTGTTTCTGTAGAGAATTTAGCTGTTTGTCTTATTGTTACTCCAGTTAATATAATGCAACTTTTTTTCTCTGGCTTCTTTTAAGAGTCTTATTTTGGTTTTCAACAATTTTACTATGCTGTGCTTGTCTGTGCTTTTCTTTGTATTCATCTTTTTGATATTTGTAGTATTTGTCTCATTTGTGAGTTGATGTCTTTCAACAGTTTGAAAATATTCTCAGCCATTCTGTCTTCAACCATTATTTCAACTTTAATTTCCTTCTTCTTTTTCTGTCATTACAACTTCATGTATTTTAGAAGGTCCCACTGCAGCACACTTGTCTTTTCTCTTTTTCCATCCTTTTGTTTCTTCATGCTTCAGTCTATATATTTTCTTGAGTTTTCTTCCAGTTCACCAATTTTCTTTTCAGTTCTTTTAAATCTTCTCTAAATATTCACTGAATTCTTAATTTCAATTATTCTGATGTTCAGTTTTATAATGTTTTATTATTATTCATACTTTTCTGTTTCCTGCCAAAGTTGTTCACCTTGTCATATTGAACATAGTAATCATAGGTATTTTTAAGTCTATGTCTAATAACTTCAGTTTCTGCATTTCCTGTAGATCTATTTTTATTGTCAATTTTATTCTCTTGATTTGATTTCTTCAGCTAATTCTTGTCTTGCCATGTGCCAGGTTACTTAAGATTAAATGTCAGATACTATACATAAAATTGGAGTAAAAATTGAGATTTTGGATGATATTTCATTTCTTCTGAAAAGATTTAATTTTTCTTCTTCCAAACAACTATATTAAGGGCTAATCAGCATTTAGAAATCTGGCTTCAACTTACTGGTAGCATTTAGGCAGTTCTCTCAGCCCGTTAGCCGTCACTATGTCTTTCATAATTGGCAATCACTCAAGGAGAAAAATGCTCCAAATGCTGGCTTCACCTCTCTGGGAATCCCTATTCTTCAGAATGCTGGCCTTGCAAATCTCACTGTCTTGATAAACCTTGATAAGCACACCTTCAAGGTCATTTTCTTTAACACTTTGTCCAGATTTTCTGATCTTTAGCACCAGTAGATTTGTTCCCTCATTTTTGGAAGGAGGATTGGTTAAGTCTTTACTGTGAAGTTTCACTTTTACCTTCATATTCATACAGTTTTATATCATTTTCAATAGTATTCATGTTGTTTTTAATATAAATATGGTGTTGTAAAATTATTCTTCACATAATTAGCATAGCTAGAAAGGCACTTCTGTTTTATCCTGTAGCTTCTCATACTTGCTAACACACCAACATTTACTTCCAAGAACTGGAATATCCCACTCAGAAGTCAGCAAGGAACTGACGTGAGCAATGAGTGCTTTCATTTCAAGGTGTTGTATACCAGACTTTTGGCTCAAGAGCTGAGTATTATGGAAATGATAGTGGATTAGACTAATTTTTTACTCTGTAAATATTTTCACTTTTCTGCCTCCTTTCCTTGTCGTCATTGTGTCTACCTCTACCTAATTTTACTGCTCTGCACTGATCTGGTGAGCTGACAATATCCTGGTTTCACAGAACCCAGAAGAGAGAAACAGAATATAAATAGAAAATTATGTTAAAGAAAACCATATGCTATGATAAGTGATGTTAAGAGAGTTGTGGACTCTGTGAGGCATCATCTGCTTTATTTGACATAATTAATTAAATTAATTCAGCTCTACATGTTGCACATGAATAGCTATGCCATTTCTTCTATGCTTAGAAGTGATCTCTGAATACAAAAGGGAAAATTGGCCTCAATAAATGATTTAGAACAGTGTTTTCCAAAGTATAGGACATGTGGTTCAAGGATATGACATTAAATAGTATTAAATCATAGAATGAAAAAGTTATTTCCTTTCAACACTGATTATCTCAAGAGAAATCTTGGTGTGGATTTTGTCAGTTTTAAGGCATCTTTTCACTTGCTAATCTGCCCTCTTAACAAAGAGAGAGCAGACTTCCAGCTCTGAGCATTTGGTAGGCAACAGTAGCTAGCTAGAATTTAATAACATTGCTCTTGTTTGTTGTTTTGTTTTTATTGAATTTGTTTGTAGTGTTGCATTCTATTTATCACAAATATTACAGGTTTTTTTTTTCACGGCAGTGATTCTTTTTTTCTTTTAAAAAGAGCACGTTGGTTAAAAAATGTGTGAATATAAATATTAAGTATTAGGTTGAATCACATGAATTTTTCAATATTCACCAATTTTTGATGGACAAATGGCAATATTATGTGGCTCAACCTAATTTTAATACTATAGGTGGTATGTGATAAGGAGAAATTTCAGATGATGTTATGGAAATGCCTGAAATCTGGGAATACTGTATTAATAATGGGTACCATTGACAGGAGTGCATATGATTTACAATTGACATGAAGTACTTTTAGATTTGGCCTCTTATATGTTCAAATTATATTCTTTCACAAGAAGACTGATGTTCATTTTTATTCTAGCCTTGAAGCCAGGAATGACCCATACTCTCATTCTCTACTCTATCATATTAATAGAGCAGATATTGAAAGGACCTGGGAAAATTAGAGGCTGACTCTGTGCCATGGGCCATGAGCACAAACATCACTTCAACAACTAATTGGCTGGCATATCCAAAACTTTGAGATTATTGAGAGAAAGATACTTTATAATACAAAAGGCCACAATATTCTATTTAAAACCATAATGTGAACTGACGAAAGACCAGAGAAATAAGTATATTATTAGCAAAGTTGATTTTCAGCAATTACCAAACTTACACAGACAAAAGCCCTATATCTATTATAATTCAACTGTTTAGTCTCATTGTTAAATAAGTTATATCAAGAAATTGGATAATGAAAGTCTTCATAACCAAAGTGCCTGGTATAGATTACAAATGGAAAAAAAAAAAATCACAAAAGCCAGAGCTATCAATATGTAATCTCAGAAAGTGAGGTTTCAGTGCAAAAAGTCAAAAAGTGATGAGATGAAAAATCAAATTATAAATGAATCCCAAAATTTGAGAAAACAAAAATGGAAGAGAACTTTAGGGAAACTGAGAAGAAAAACAAACAAACAAACAAATAAACTTCTCTTTCACTAGACCACCTTTCTCGGCCAGAGAATTCTTTCAGTCTTTTCACTTGGGGTTACAAAAATTGTTGCAGTGTTACATATACATTTTAGATGTAAACTGAAGGAAGAAAATAAATAACTGAGGCCAAAATTTCCAAACCAAGAGAAAGAGAAAATGGAACATCATAAAACTATACAAGCAAAGAAGAAAACCAATAAAATTCAATGCAGCACATCTTCCCACTCACTTCTCAGCACACAAACTCTGCTCATCGGCAATGCACCAGGTATATGGTATGTGTTATAAATCTTTCAAGTCTTCAGAAATATTATATATCATTGGAATCTCTGAAAAATACAAGTTGGCTTGACTAATTATGGTTTTTGCTTCCTTACAAACTTGGATATTGAGCTGCACCCAAGAAACTGTGTCCATATTAGAGTTAACAGTTAATTATATAATAAAGGAGGGATAGGCTGATACCAAGGATGGTGTATTTGACATAAATTGCTAACTCCCATTCTCACAAACCTGAGTCAGGGAATCTGAGGGCATAAAGAATCTTTTAGTCCTCCTACAGCTGGAGAAATCTCATTTTCATACCAGGATGTTAAGATACTATAACCCCTGCTCCATCCCTGGTGGTTAAACGTTTTCATGATTTCAAAATTGCCAAGAAGAGTAGAAAGATAATTCTCAGGATTTAGTTACCTTCAAAATCATCAGGAAAATTGTTTATTAATGTAAATTTCTGAGCCTCAACGTCAGCCCAACTAAGTGATATTCCCTGAGAGTTGTCAGGAATCTCCATTTTTAGAAAATAGAGTATTCTGATATAGGCAGTCACAAAACCACATTTCTGAATCATTGTGCAAAAGTACTTGTTGCTGTTTGGCAGTTTGATGCAATTATGAATTCCAAAAATAGATATTGGATCATACTTGTAAGCTGGTCTGCTAATCTGGGCATGATTAAGTTATGATTAGGGCATTAACTGGGCCACTTCAGTAGGGCTTTAAGCCCCACCCCTTGGGGTGGGAATCAAATATAAAAGGCATGGCAGAGAACAGAGTTGAAGCAGTTTTGATGTTGGAGTTCTGGTGAAGAAGGAGAGAAGGTCCCAGGATAGAGACGAGCCATTCGTCTGAGTTCACAGCTGGCCTTGTGGAGAGAAGCAAAGCCTAGAGAACCTCATAGTCTACAGCTGACCTTGTGGAGGAAACAGAGGAGCTAAGCCTGAAGAGAAACACAGCCCCGGGAAAAGAGGAACCCAAGAAGCCTGAACCTTGGCAAATGCCAGCAACTGTCTTGCTCCAACACGTGGCAGTGGACTTTGGTGAGGGAAGAAACTTACGCTTTATGGCCTGGTAATTGTAAGCCTCTACCCCAAATAAATACCCTTTATAAAGACCAACCAATTTCTGGTATTTTGCATCAGCACCCCTTTGGCTGACTAATACAGTACTCTTTCCATCTCTTTATTCTTTTCATGGGCAAAATTTATTGCCATCCTTCTATGCCTTTGGGAAAGTAAATACCTATAAAAGTTTTCCCCATTCCCAATTAAGGTATGTGAATGTCTTTCCTTAATTAATCTTGCCTCCTCCAATATCTTCTTCAAGTGTCTCACCTACTTTCCTTGAATCTCTTCCCAAATCCTAGCATATTATGTCTATTAAGTTCTAACATAAAACTGTACTATATAAAAGAGTTAGTAGCACTGAAGACTGGCTAGACTTTTCCAGGCATCACATTTCTCTGAACCTCAATTTATGTTCAGAAAGCTAGAAATATATTTCTACTATGCAGCCTAATGGACTGAGAAAAACCTTCTTTAAAAATCCATAGCCATTGAGCGTTATGAAGAAAGGCATGCTTCAATATTCCAAATTCCCCAAGTGACTCATTATAAGAATTTCTGGATGTTACTTAGAGGAATCACAGAGAATTCCAACATTATTCCAGTGTTTGGATGAATATTCTTATAGAGTCCACTACACTTGCTTCCTGCTAGCTGGGATGTTGTCTGGGAATGATGATGTAGTGGGATACATGGCCTCAGGCAGGGCGCTAAATTTCTTCCACATTTAAGATCTTGATAAAACCTGTTACTTCCTTGAAGGATCCTTCCCATTCTATCCTTTCTTACAGAAATATTATGATGAGTTCAGTATGTCAAAACATATTGTTGCTGCACATCATATTATTTGAGTTGTTTGGCTAAGTAGAATATGGCATGTACAAGTCTGGTGGCCTGGACTCAAACTTTGCTACTAATAAGTTACATGTCAATATAGGCCTCCTAATCTGTGGTCCTCAATTTATTTCATTGTCAACAGAGGGCATTGATCAAGACAAATATCTTATAAACTCTTCTTCACATAATGATATACTGAATGATATAGCAAGCACTCCTGACATAGAACATTAGCAAATCCAATTGCAACCTCATAAATATCAAATACCCCTTCTTCCCTAACAGAAGAGTAATGGAGGTAACCACAATTTATCCTGAATTATATCATTCCCTCATTCTTTTAAAGTTGAAAATTATTTTATTGTATTCTTAAATATACATATATATACACATATACAATTCCAGTCACCATTTTTATAATTTGCATTTTTAATTACTAGAGAAGAAAATTAATTTTAATGGTCATTTGAAATTTCTCTTCTATGAAATTCCTGTTTAAAATCTGATAATTTTTTCTTCAGATTTTTTTTTCTTTTTTGCAGTGATGTTTAGTCTTTTTTTATATTTTGCATGCTAATTCTTTATTACAATCTTCTCTCTCATCTGCAAATTCTATTTGGGATCTACAGATGACCTCATTCTACCACTCATAGCTTTTATTTTTCTTTCATATTTTTTTATCTCTTTATCCTTTTCTACTACATTTCAAATATTTTACTCCAATCCATCTTTCAATTCACTGATCCTTCTTCAACTATGTTTAACTGTTTAACTCAGTATTAGTTAACTAATACTATATAACAAATACCCCAAATTCAGTAGATTAAAACACTTCTAATTTATTGTCACCAACAAGTCTATGGGTTGGCTCGGTATTGGCTGATCTGGGCTGGATTCAACGGTCAACTCTGCTATTCTCTGATAGCCTCATTTTTATGGATGTGGATGAGTGGGGGTGCTGGTAGATTTAGGAATAGTGCAGCTATTATGGTGGCTATGTTCCATGTAATTCTCACTCCTGACATATTTTTATCCTGTTGATGGTAAGAGCATAAAAAGGCCAGTGAAAACACAAAAATCACCTTAAGACCTGAGAGCAGAACTGACACCCATCTCTTCCAACAATTTCTATTAAATCATAGTAAGGATCATGACTGAAAACAAACTTAAGATATGGGGAAATATACTACATCCCAAGTAGAGAAACTGCCAAATCATGTGATAAGTGGTGTTGATATAGGGAAGGTTGAAGAATGCAGCTAGTGATTCCATCTACTGTGTTCATATAAAGGTATATATATTTTTTTCTTATTTGGAGAATTAAATCTGTTTGTTTTTCAAAATTTGCATAAGATTTGATTCTTTATTTAATGTATTTAAATATATTTGTTGGAGATTGAATCATGCTCCCCATAAAGAAGTGTTCAAATTCTAATCCCCAGTCTTATGGGTGTAGACCCATTTATCAATAGATCCTTTGAATATTATAATTATTTAAGGGATGGACTCATTTGGGAATAGGACCTTTGAGCATCCTTTTTAGATGAGGCCAAACTGAATCAGAGTTTGCCTCAATCCATATGACTGGAGTCCTTATAAGCAAAGGAAATTCAAATGCAGTTCATCAGTAGATGCCAGAAGTCAACAGAAATTAGAGTAGTAGATACAAGGAAGGAAAGATCTCCATGTGATATAGGATAGCTGGAAAGCTATAGAATCTGATAACAAGCAAGCCCTGCCACCACCTTGATGCTGAACTTCTAGCTACCAAAATGTGAAACAATAAATGCCTATGGTTTAAGCCAACCAATGTGTGGTATTTATCAGAGCTACCCTGGCAAACTAAGAAAATATTTCATGTAATTGCTTTATGTTCTTTATGCTATAATTCCAAGAGCTGAAGTTTTTGTTTATCTGAGTCTGTAGTTTTTAGTACTGACCTTCATGGTGCCTTGTTTTTTCATGAGTCATACCCCACCTTACATTCCTGTTCCTATGGAGTTTTATATATGGGATTTCTATAATGTCCCAGTAAAGAATATATTCCTTAAAAGAGAATTTGCATTTGTTTATGCTACACCCTTGAGGGAATTCTACCCCTGGACTACTTCAAATTATTTGACAGAGTTTTCAGGTTTGCTAGAGTCTAACCCTCAATTTATGTGAGGGTAATGCAAAGTTAACAACTTTAAGAGAAACCATTTTAAAATTTTATCTCCCCTGAGATCCAAAGCTGGGATTGACAAATTACTTTGCTTTCTACCTTTAAATGGCAGGTTTGTTTTTAATTCACCTTCTTACTGAGAGGGTATACTGTCAAAAATACAAGATTTAAGTGTTAATGTAGTCACTATGCACCTTATAGGGGTCTGTATTAGTCAGCCAAAGGGGTGCTGATGCAAAATACCAGAAATCTGTTGGCTTTTATAAAGGGTATTTATTTGGGGTAGAAGCTTACAGTCACAAGGCCATAAAGCATAAGTTACTCCCTTCACCAAAGTTTGTTGCCATGTGTTGGCACAAGATGGCGGGCGATGTCTGCGAGGGTTCAGCCTTCCTCCAGTCTCATCTCTCTCCTGGGGCTTGCTTCTCTCTTTGGTTCAGCTGCTCTGCTGTCTCCACAAGTCAAGCTGTAAACTATCAGGCAAATGGCTTGTTTCTCTTCCCGGGGCCTCTGCCGTGTCTAATGGAGCCTTCTGTCTTTCCTCATGTATCTGCTTCTCTGTGTGCTTACTTCCTGGGCTCCAGGATCAAAGCTCCAACTGTCTCCTCTGCCTTGTTGTTTTCTCTGTGAGTCCCCACCCACCAAGGTGACAGGACTCAACGTTCTACTGACATGGCCCAATCAAAGCCTTAATCATTAGTTAATCAAGTAAAAGTGAAACCTCTGAATTCAATACAATCTAAGGGTATCCCTAACCCAGAGGAACAGACAAGTTTGCAAACATAACCAGTATTTCTTTTAGGAATTCATCAATAATATCAAACTCCCACAGGGTCCAACAACTTTTCTTCTCTTTTCCACATGGTAGTTATAGAAATGTTGTAGCTTCCTGGGAATCCAGTGCTTTTAGGGAAGTGTATGCCTGTTGCTACATTTTATCATCACCTAAAATGGTGACTGCCACATAGCAAACATTCAATAAACCTCAATTATTACTATTATTTATTTTTGTTTGTTGTTGTTGTTGCTGTTGATTTTGGGTCAATTCTAGTTAGCTCTTTAAAGATTGCAAGTAAATCTCTATTCTTGCACTAATATGCAAGAATTACCAGTCTCTTTGACATATACTACCAGACTGAAGTCATTACTTCTGCAAGAACTAGCCATTTTCAGGGCATCTGGAAGTAGGTACTTTTAAAACAAAATAAATAAATGCACCTCTTTCAGTTTCAGCTGTACTTACCATCCTAAAAACCTACTGTGTTCAAAGTTGTTTTTCTTCCATCCAAGAATGGAATTGCATATATCTTAGAGAATTTAGCTTTCCTAGCTATCAAGAGACTTTATAGCCATCCTGGCATTTCTTGGTTTATTTTATTTATACTCTGGAGGTAATTAAAAGGCAAATATCCATATACAATCAGTGAATTGCAATAGGGAAGCAACTTACACATTCACCTAGGCTTGCACCCCACCTTTTTTCCTAGCATTGTTTTGCTGAGGACCAAAACTATCCATGCATTCCTACAGTCATTCATTCACACTGAGTTGTTTTATTTACCAATTTTGCATGTGTTGTGCTAGTTTTACAATGAGTGATACTGTGCTGATTAACATACAACCCCTCCTCTCAAGGAAATCACATTCAGTGAGGAAATTAAAAAAAATATATATATATATATAAAAAAAATAACATTTATGTAAGCAAATGCACATATATGCATATGTATTTATATATCATTTTACAAATATTGGTAGGTATTGTGAAAAATTTGATTTTTACCCACAATTAAAAAAAAAAAAAAAGAATATAAGTCACAGTAGACGCATGTACTTAGATTATCGAAGCCTACAGTGTCTGGGGAAAAACAAAGATTTCACTGGGTGGACATTCCTGGACATAGTAAGATATTTGAGCTGGGTCTTGAAAGCTAGAAGCAATCTACCTGTTGGAGAGAAAAGGAAGGATATTCTAGGCTAAGCAAACATTAAATTCAACAGTTCATAAGTTAATGCTTAAGAATAGTATGGCTTATTTGTGCTTCAGTGAACAAAGTCTTGGTACCAGTGTATAGCACATGTTTAGGGAGAAAGCAGGCAAAAAATAAGACTAAAAGTTACATGGAGAGCAAATTATAAAGGCCTCACATGCTAAGGTTTGGGGCTTCAGTTAAGAAGAGAAGGGCATAATCAAAATTGGGTTAAAGAAACTTCATTCATTTATTAATGTGGAATGAGGTCAATGGTCCTCATGTTGGACACCAATACAGGGACAGATACGGTGTTCCAGGAGACATAAAGCAGTCTGAGCACAAGCAGAGGCCGTGAGGATGGAGAGAAGGGAACTGATTTGAAAGATGTTAACAGGTAGAAATGAGAGGTCCTGGTGAGTGATTATCAATGAAGGATGGAAAGAAGCAGGAGCAGCGACCTAGGAGATTTCTAACTTGGAATATGTATTTAACTAAGATAAAGAACACAGAAGGAAAAACATCAGAAGAACAGTAATTTGTTTTAATTATATACACGAAAAAAATCATACAAGGATTGGGCAAGTAACCATAAAATAGAAGAGCCTTTGCGCTCTGAGACTCAGGACCCTTCTGCAGCCCAGACTGGCTGCTCCACTTTCTCTCCTTGAAGCAGGCCCCAGGGATTCCACCTACTCCTGGCTCTCCAAAGCTGTCAACACCAGCTCTGTCTCTTGGGGATGCTCTTCCCTCGAGTGTCCCTGCAGAGAGTAACAGTCTCTCCAGCTTCTTCCTTCCTCCCAGTCTCCAAAGATAAGTCCAAAAGATTTTTTTTTTCTTTTTTTTTTCTTTTTAGCTATTTATCACTAGAATAAAATAGAGAAAAAACAAGAGTAACAAACACGAGGAATTAGAAAGCTTACAAAATCTCACACATTTCTTTATTCTCTTCTTACTAAGAGCGTAACAGAGCCAGTCCCTGCCCTTCCTCTTTATTTTGTTAAACCTTTATTCTTAAGGGTAAAGTTCAGCAATTTCCCTAAGTTAGTCTAGTACCAATCCTTTAAGAAGAGGGCATACTGACTACTTTCTCAAAAAAACCCTTTTCTTTAAGCAGCTGTCCTGAATTTCTTCATATCTGCTCATTAGTTCAACAGATATTTATTGATCACTTGCTCTCATCCAGGCACTGTGCTAGGCCCAGGGAATACAATGGTGAAAATAGCACAGTTCCTACCCTGGATGGCTCATAGGAAGAAATTGAATACATCTGCATTTACTAAGCAGTGTCCTTTTCCCAAGTGAAGAATATATTTGGGTAAGTTCTGTGAAAGAAGGAATTAAGAAAAAAATGTTTGCTTACAGTTGTATCCCCATCACCAAGAACAACACTTAGTACATAGCTGATGCACAATAAATACTTGCTAAATCATGAAATATCCTCTGTCAGACACAAAAAAAGTGTCTTGGGACATTTCTTAAAAAAATAACTGATTATTTTTTATGATTGAGGTGTTCAAAAATAGCACAATAAGAAGAGTACATATCCTTGTTATTCACGCATGTGTTATTATGGAAGAAGAAATTCAGTTGTTGGGATTCATTTTACTTCATACCTGACTTCACTCTTGTTCTGTGAGGTATATTGAAAACATTGGGCAGTGAGGAGCACTAACATTTTTCCTGCCAGCTATAGGCTGTTTGGGTCCACGATTGTGATAGATTGAAAGAAAAACACGTGTATTGGGAGATATTGTTGTTACCATCTTTGGAAAATACAATGTGATTTGACTCTCCTGCCATCAGTGGGTGAAGTCTCAGTTCCCTCTCTCCTTGAATCTGGGTGGGCTTGTGATTGTGACAAAAGTGAAGCTATATGACTTCTAAGACTAGGAAATGAAAGGAAACAGAGCCTCTAGCTGGTTCTCCCGGGACACTCGCCTGAGCTGTGAGGAAGCCCAAACTAGCCTCCTTGGAGAGACCACAAGGAGAGGATGGACATGAAACTGGGTGAAGAAAGAGAGATGCCATACAGCCCCCACATTCTTCATCCCCTACTGCCCTAGCTCTCGCCACCTTCTGGTAGCAATCCCACGAGACCGCCGCAGAGCTGCCCAGCTGAGGCATTCCTGAGTCCCTGACACTCAGAAACCTGGAAATAGAATGAAATGACTGTTGCTGTTTTAAGCTATTATGCTTTTTGGTGATTTGGAACAATAACAAATATTGAGCCATTTCCACTCAATTCTGGCTGGCAGTGTTGTTCAGTTTTCCAATGCTTGCTCCTTGTGCTAACAGCACTCAAATATGTTATTTTCTTTTTTCTTTCCTCCCCTCCCCTCCCCTCCCCTCTCCTCCCCTCCCCTCTCCTCTCCTCTCCTCAGGAATTACTCTTTTTGGTTTTGGTGGAGGAGTAAATCAAGGCGCATAGAATGAGCCAAGTCTCCTCCAAGACTTTCAGTCTTGAGTAGAGCAAAACAATTGCCAAACAGAAGAGGTGATCATTAGCCAGTGCTCTCTAGATCTCCAAAGCTGTTCTGTCTCATTCCTCTTCTAAGCCTACGACTGCGAACTTTCCCATATTCTCCCACGAATTCACTTGCTGCAGAAGTTAATCTAGAGTAGATTTGATACAGACTGCTTAGGTAGTCCAAGTAGAAGTCTGAGTTTTTATATCAAAATTGATCAATCTATGCCTACAGTGACAGCAAACTAATGCCAAGTCTCTAATACTTGTCATAGAGAGATAATTTTGGTCTGTGACACATTTCCTACATTTGTTATTTCATAACTAAATTGGTGACTGGGACTTGCTGGAGGCAGAACTTTCTTTTTTCCCCTCTCTTTTATTCTTATGCCATCAATTACATCATTGAATATACTTAACTTTAAAAACGAATACCAATTCCTCATAGAAAATTTAGAAAATAATAAACCAGAGGAGAACAAAAGAAAAAGAATGGATAGAACTCTTCTGATGTCTCTAAGAACATACAGCTGCAAGTAACATATGCACAATATGAAGTAACTTATGTAAGAAGGACATTTAGTGGCTCATGTTACCAAACTGGAGCTTGGGAAAGGATGGGGGTAGCCTCACGCATGGCTGGGCACTGGGACTGAATACGTGGAGATTTTTCTCCCCATACTTCATCTCTGCTGTTTACTGTGGGCAGTTTTACCTTCTCACTTTCGCAGAGCTTGGGGATAGGATTAGCCAGAGGAAATTCCTGGCTGAATCTGGCATGATGCTTATGGTGACCTCTCAGGGAAGAAATTCCTCATCCAGATGACCCCTCATATCAGTTTGGGAACTTCAATCTTCAAATGTTCTGCAAATTCCTTTCTGACTGGATGTGACCACTCTTATAAACTGGTAAACATGAGAGAGTCAGCCCCCGAAAGGCCTAAGTCACTTCCCATTGCAGTCACTGAAGAGTCTGACTGATACGTTGGTACAAAAACTCCACCCCATAAATAGGTAGCCCCATGACAACCATCAGGCTGTCACTAGAAGTAATAATTCCACTTGGCTGTCAAATTCACATGATGATTCCGAAGTCTCTGCCATTTTCTTTGCTAGGTTAATAGGTTGTTTGTTTCTTTGTTAATCAGAGAAATCGTAGGTTTACAGAAAAATTTGGAAGAAAGTGTAGAGTTGCCATTTACCTCTTTGACACATGCAGTTTTCCCTATTATTAACACTTTGCATTAGTGTGGCAGCCTTGTTACAATTGATGAAACAATTTTATCACGACTATAATATTAACTATAGTCTGAAGTTTACATTAGGGTTCACTGTTTGTGTTGTACAGTTCTATGTTTTTCTGGTAAATTTTTGTTCTGGTAACATAAATACAACCTAAAATTTTTCCTTTTACCACATTCAAATATACAATTCAGTACTATTAATTATATTCACAATGTTGGTCTATCATTATCACCATTTTTGATCAAAACTTTTCCATCACTGCAAACAGAAACTCTACACCTATTAAATATTTAAGTCCTCATTTCCACCTCCCCTGGCTCCTGGTAGCCTATATTTTAGATTCTGAGTATAAATTTATATATTCTAATTATTTCATATAAGTGAGATCATACAATATTTGTCCTATTTTGGTTTACTCTCTCAACATGATGTCTTCAAGGCTCATCCATGCTTTCACAAGTATCATAACTTCATTCATTTTTATGGCTGAATTATATTCTATTTCAGGTATATACCACATTTTGTTTAACCATTCATCTGTTGACAGACCCTTGGGTTGCTTCCAGCTTTTTGCAATTGTAAATAATGCTGCCAAGAACATTGGTATGGAAATATCTGTTTGAGTCTCTGTTTTCAATTCTACTGGATATATAACTGGAGATGGGATTTCCAAGTCATATGGTAATTCTATATTTAACATCAGATTTTGAGGAAACACCAAAGAATTTTCCACAGTGTCTATACCATTTTACATTTCCTCCAATAATGAATGAGCATTTCCATTTCTCCATATCCTCTCTAACACTTGTTATTTTTAGGGGGTATTTTTTTGTTATTTTTTTTTCTTTTACTATTAGCAATTGATTAGGTTGGAAATGGTATATTATTGTGATTTTGATTTGTGTTTCCCTAATGGCTAATGATACTGCTCATTTTTCATGTGTTTTTGTCCATTTGTATATCTTCTTTGGATAAATATCTATTCAAGTCTTTTTGACATTTTTAAAATTAGTTGTTTGTCTTTTTATTGCTGAGTTGTAAGATTTTTAAAATATATTCTGGATATTAAACCTTTATTGGATATGTGGTTTTCAAATACATTCTACCATTCTGTTGGTTGCCTTTTTACTTTCATGATGAAATCTTTTGACTTGCAAAAGTTTTTTTAAGATAAAATTTTATTAAACTATACCATTCATACATGAATACATGAACAATAATTGTAGAGTAAAAGTTGTGGGCTTATGAAACAAGCATGTATATCATCATACAGGTATCCTCTACTTCACCCCAACACCTTCCATTGTTGTGAAACATTTGTTACAAACTATGAAGAGTATCGCCAAAATATTACTATTAACGATACCCATATCTTACATTTGGTGTATTTTTTCCCCAACCACTCAATTATTAACACTTGTATTAGTATTATATATTTGTTATAGTTCATGAGAGAACATTCTTATATTTGTTTTGTTAACTACAGTCTATCTTGCACCACAAGATTCCCTGTGTTATACAGTCCCATGCTTCGTACAATCCAAAGGGTACACTCATTCAGTGGCTCTCACTTCATCACAGAGTTGTGCTATCATCCTATCATCACTTCAGTCAATTTTAGAGGGTTTCCATTACTCCAAAAGGAAAAATTCCATACCCTCCTATAGTTGTCTCTTAGAATTGATATATTTTCTTTGCCATTGCTGCAAAAATATTACAATATTACAGTTAACTATCACGCATAAGTTACATTAGTTGAAATTTCCCCATGCATCACCATACATATTCTTAACACTTTGTAAAAGAACATTCTCATATTTATACTATTAACCACAATCTTCATTCACTACCAAAATCACTATGTTATAAATTCCCTAGATTATTCTCTAGCTTCCTTTTATTTGATATTTACACCTACAAACTACCCCTTTCAGCCTCAATCAAATTTAAAAACCAGCACTGTTAGTTATACTCACTATATTGTGTTACCATCAACTCTATTCATTTCTGCACTTTTACAATAAACCTTCTTAAAAATTCCACATACATTGAGCATCAGCTCCCATTTTCAACCCACATTCTATCTCATAGTAAACGACACTCTAGAGTTTATCTCTAGGCGTTTACTCATTGTATTTAGTTCATATTAGTGAGACCATACAGTATTTGTCCTTTTGTGGCTGGCTTATTTCACTCAACATAATATCCTCAAGGTTCATCCATGCTATCACAAGCATCCGATTTCATTTCTTCTCACAGCTGAGTAATATTCCATTGTATTTATATATCACAGTTTTTTTTACCCATTCATTGGTTGATGAACACTTGGGATGGTTCCATATTTGAGCAATTGTGAATAATGCTTCTAGAAGCTTCGGTGTATGTTTTTTAATGAAAGCCAATTTATCTAATTTTTTCTTTTGTTGTTCATGCTTTTGGTATAAATTGTAGTAAACCATTTCCTAACAAAAAGTCCTGATGATGCTGCCTTATATTTTCTTCTATGAGTCTTAGAGTTTTTGTTCTTATATTTAGCTTTTGATCCACTCTGGCTTAATTTTTGTATATGTTAGGAGGTAGGAGATCTGTTTCATTCTGTTGCATATGTATATCCAGTTTTCCCAACACCATTTTCTGAAAAGACTAGTCTTTCCCCGTTGAATGGATTTGTCAAAAATCAGTTTGTCATAGATGTGAAGGTTTATTTCTGAACTCAATTCAAATCTATTTGGTCTATATGTCTGTCCTCATGCCAGTACTAAAATTTTGATTACTGTAGCTTTGTAATAAGTTTTTAAGTCAGGAAGTATGAATCCTCCAACTTTGTCAAGATGGTACTGGCTATACAGGGCCCCTTATCTTCCATATAAATTTGATGATTGACTTTTATATTTCTGCAAATATGCTGTTGGAATTTTTATTGTAATTGCATGGAATCTGTCAATTGATTGGAGTAGAATTGAAATCTTAACAATATTTAGTCTTCCAGTCCATGAACACATAATGTCCTTCCATTGATTTTGGTCTTCTTTTATTTCTTTCAGAAATGTTTTGTAGTTTTCTGCATGTAAGTCCTTTACATCCTTTGTTAAATTTATTCATAAACAATTTATTCTTTTAGTTGCTATTGTAAATTGATTTTTTTTCTCTATTTCCTCTTCAGATTGTTCATTACTGGTGTATAAAAACTCCTCAGATTTCTGTGTATTTTTGTATCCTGTTACTTTCCTGAATTCCTTTATTAGTTATATTATCTTTTTCCGTATTTTTCAAAATTTTCTCTATGTAGGATCATGTCATTTGAAAATAAGGAAATTTGTACTTCTTCCTCTCCAATGTGGATGCTTTTCATTAATTTTTCTTCATTAATTGCTCTGGCTAGAACTTCCAGTACAGTGTTGAATAACAGTGGTGACTTTGAGCATCCTTGTGTTGTTCCTGATCTTTGGGGGAATACTTCCTGTCTTTCACCATGGATATGATGCTAGCAGTAGGCTTTTCATATATTCCCTTTATCATGTTGAGAGATTTTTCTTCTATTCCTAGTTTTCTAAGTGTTTTCATCAAGAAGAGGTGCTGGATTTTGTCAAATGCTTTTTCTGCGCTATTTGAGATGATCATGTATGTTTTTTCCTTCATTCTATTAATATGGTGTATTACATTAATTGGGTTTCTTACATTGAGTCTTCCTTGCATACCTGGCGTTGATCACATTTAATCATGGTTCTTCCATTCTTAATGAGTATCCTCAGTTACAGAACACATGTCATCATTAACAATCAATTCAAAGACATCTCAGTATATTTATGAAGGAGAAGAAGTTTACACACATTAATATCAATCATGTGCCAAGTACATGATAGTTTCTGTTCACGTATTTCTCATCTCTGCCTCTCAACAGTGTGATCAGATGCCCTAAGATCTATATTCTTGGTTATCACAACCCCTCCATTCTTCAGCAAAGCTCAAGTATTTTATTCTCTCTGTTGGAGTTTTAGGGAATCAAAACATAGCATCACTATCTCTCACGAAGATTTAGAACTAATTAAGAGATAGACATAAAAATGAGGATAGAATTGTTAGTTTTTGTTTTGTTTTGTTTTGTTTTTAAAGTTTCTTATCTCCCCCTTGCTGTGATGTCCTGCCGCATCAGCCCACGCGCCGCGCGAGCCGGCCTGCCCTCACCCTTCCCGGGGGAGGCCCCGGGAAGCAAACTCAGGGCCTCTCATATGGTAAACGGGTGCTCTATCCACTGAGCCACAGCCGCTTCCTGCCGTGAGGTTGCTGCATCAGCCCACCGCACCGCTCAGGCCGGCGTGCCCTCACAAGGAGGCCTCAGGAAGCGAACCCGGGCCTCCCATATGGTAAACGGGGGCTCTATCCACTGAGCCACACCCGCTTCCCTAGAGTTGTTAGTTTAATATTGAATTTTTAAAATATATTGCAGGACTTGGCTGAGATTTGCAAACAATTAAATTTCTTTAGCTCTCTGTCCATGCTCATTCTCCCATACATGTATCTTTTTGAGCAAGATTTTGGGACATAATAGCTGAGGGAAAGTTTGTGTCTGCAAATCACATACACTTGCCTAAGAATGATGCATCACACTTTTCTTGGGAAGATGAGAAGATGAAAACAACTCCACAGTATTTCAGCCATTTAGTTAATTTCCTTACTAGAAAAGGAATCATGGAGCAATGACTATTGCTCTTCCACAGGAAAACAGTTGAAGATATAGAGGAGGAATATGAGACAGGTTATTATTCTTGTGATGGTAAATCCACATAAAAATATGAAGAAGCTGGGATAAGTGGCTACTCCCCCCCTCTGCTTACAACATGCTCCTAGCTGACCAAAGTACTCTTGAGTTGGATAAGATCTGTAGTCTACATTAGTCAAGTGGTCTAGGCTCAAGTTCAGGGTAATCAGCACTGTCACGAGGTCAATTTCAGCTAAAGTATCAAAGTACTGATAATTCAGGAACAATCCCATCATGCTTTACAGTCCATCCCATCTTAGGTACCCAGAACTCATCTCCATCCCATTATATGTCCCTAAAGTTGAACTCATCTCCCTGACCTCCAAAACACTGCTGTATTGCCCTAGCCAATGGCAACTCATCATCAACAAAATAGCCTATCTATATCCTCAACCATTTTTCTGAATAACAACTTCCCCTTTTTTCTCTAATTAAAATCTCAATGTCCACTGAGAACTTTGCTTCCCCAGATCTTTATAAACTACAAATTAGATTTCTCCCACATCCACATGCTTCACTATCCCTAAATGGTGTCTATGCCCTCTTGTTTCCCCATTAGGAACCACTTTATTTCCTCTAAGACACCATCTTCTTTGCAATCCATTTTATCAAACATCATCATCTATTTCCCCACTTTTGGACTGTTCCATTCATTGTTACTACTCCTTCTCATTCATTGATGACCAGGTCCCTCTTTGCTACCACTCTGGTCAATATTTTTGATATCCACAAAATGAACAGATCAGATACAGTAAACTTAACTGACCTCTTACATTGTCTAAGTCTTTGACTCCAAAAATTTCTTCTTCCATATCACCTCAACTTCTCATATGATCATATTCTGGGTTTTCTATCAATAACTACACAATCCTCTTACTCTGCCTTTTTTTTATCTCTCTCCCACTCACCAATACCTCCTTTCCTTCCAGTTGTTTTTCTCTTGAACTACCACTCTAGCAAGTATTGTGTATGATAGAACTTTCTAAACCTTTGGCTCTATATTTATACTGTCCATTATCCCCTTCTCTTCCTCACTTATGTCTTAATTAAGCCTCATTTCCATAGTTCAACATCATAACTATTCTTCTGAACACTCTTAACTTCTTTGTTCTTATTTTCTCGATTCACATTAGTCCCTGTATTCTTTTTTCTAAGCTGTATAACAAATTACCACAAAGTGAGTGGCTTAAAATAACATCCATTTATTATCTCACACTTTCAGCAGGTCAGATGTCTGGGTATGGCATAGTTGGAGTCTATGTTCAGTGTAATGCAAGGCTGAAATCTGCGTGTGAGCGAGGGTTTACTCTCCTATGGAGGCTCAACTTGGGGAGGAATCCTTCCCATCTCCTTAAGGATATTTGTAGAATACATTTTCTTTTGGCTACAGAATTTATGTAGTATGTAGTTTGCTTCTTCAAAGCCAAAAAGAGAGAAAGATATAGTATCTGATGTTTTAAGTCTGTATCTTCGGGGAACGTCTGGACACTCTCTTAAAGGGCTCATCTGATTAGGTCAGGCCCACGCGGGATTACCTCAGTTTTGATCAATTCAGGTTTAAATGGTTAGAGACCTTATTTACAAATCTGCAACATCCCTTCACCTTTGACATAGTCTATTTGTTAGAAGCAAATCAAGAGGTGAGGATTATGCACATGGTTTCCTGGGGATCAACTTGGGGTGTGTCTGCAGTACTCTCAAAACTTTAATCCTGGCTTAAGTGGGTTTAAATCCAACTAACTGATTACTCTGTACCTGAACCTAAGCATATAAATATTACCAGGAAAAAATCATGCACTGGGCTTAGTTATCACTTTTCACATGCTTGACAGTAAATCTCAAGCAGATATTTAACACTGACAATACTCTCTTAGAAAAATCATTTTAAATACCAGAAGACTATTTCTTTTATTCTATCTACTTCTCAAAACTCACATTTTCTACCTCCTCATCCCTAGCTGATGATCATGTGTTATATCTAATAGTGTCCCACCTCACCCTTCCACTATCAATTTCACCAATGCTCAGCATCTGTACTCACTCTGCTTTCCATCCCATCTCTCCTTCTATTGAAGGCTGATGGTGAAACAACGATGACCCTCACTGAATTAGGCTCAAAGATGCATAACCAGATTTGTTCCATCTCTCAGCTCCACAATTCTTGTCATTGTTTTGCCTTCAACTTGTTTCTTTCTTGTAAACAAGATGACAGCGACATTCTACATTATATTCTTCCTTGTCCACTTCTGGTATAAAACTGTGAAAAAAAATTTCCATATACAATATAATGTCATTTCCTTTAATTCAATTGAGCCATCTCAGATTACATGATAACTCCCCTGAATGAATCTCAGATGGCTATAAAATGTATTTAATAACTATTCTGGGACTATAGAGGTAAACCAAGACTGGAAAAAATAAACTTAGACATATGCTCACTTTATGAGAATAGCTACTAAATAAATAAAAATAAATATCATATACTGACTGTTTTGTAGTAAATTCTACAGTACTTTAATGAAGCATTCTCTTTGTTTTCCTCTTTTCTGGTTTGTCCTTTAAAGTCTTTTTGGACCATCTCTTAAATATTAGTGTTCTTAAGTTTTGCTCTAAACCTTTTCTCCCATAGCATCCTCTCTCTCTGGATAATCCAATCTAGTCTAACTGCATCATTTATCATCTATATGTTAATAACACCAAATCTTTATTTCCAGCCTACACAACTCCCATGGAAATGCTTACTAGTGTGTAGAAACACATATATGACATTAAAATATGGATGTGCCACAGACACTTCAATAATATCTAATATTGGAGTACTCACAATGTATGAGGTATTATTCTGAAAGTTTTACAAATATTATTTTATTTAATTTTCACCACAATCTTATGAGGTTAGCACTGAAATTATCTCACAATATTCCCAAGGTGAAGAAGGTAAGTTATAGAGAATAATTTTCCCAAAGTCATATTGCTAATACGTGGTAGAGTGTGATGACTTGAAGTTGTATGTACCACAGAGAAATATGTTCTTAAACATCTTTCATTCTTGTGGGTGTGAACCCATTGTAAGTAGGATATTTTAGTGAAGTTACTTCAGCTAAAATGAAGCCAAGCCCAGTCAAGATGGGTCTTAATCTTATTACTGGAGTCCTTTATAAGTGGAATGAAATTCAGACAGAGTGAGAGAAAGCCACAGGGAGCAGCCAGAAGCTGAAATTCAACAGAAACCAGAAGAGAACTGAGAGGCTAAGAGAGTTAGCCATGTGCATTGCCTTGTGACAGAAGAGTTAGGGACCAAGGATCACTGGCAGCCAGCCCCAGAATGCCACAGTCTTTGGGGAGAAAGCAAGGCCTTGATAATGCCTTGATTTGGACATTTTCCCAGCCTCAAAACCATAAGCTAATAAATTCCCATTATTTAACCCAACCCATTTCATGGTATTTGCTTGAGCAGTCTAAGAAACGAAAACAGTGGAGCCAGGATTCAAGACCAGGCTGTCTGACTCCAGAATCCATTCGCTTAATCACTATAGTATTACAAATTCAATACCTTCAACACTGAATCCATTATTTTACTGGACCTCTTCAACCTGTTCTACATCCATCACATCAATGAAAGGGATGACTCTACTCAGTTGACCAAGGGGACCACCTGGAAGTCAACTTTACTTTCCCATATCCAATAAATTCCCTCTAATCCAATCAATTATGGTTTTTTCTACCACCTAAACTCACTCATTCAAAATTTCCAAGGCCAGTATCTTCATTCTCAGCTCCATATTTTCTCACCACTATCTCTTCCATATGCAATGCTGCAGCCACAGTGAAATACTTGATAATTTCTCTCACCTGAAGGACTTTGTCCTGGAACACATTCTTGCTCCCTTCCTCTACACATATGTTCATGCATGTGCACATGCACATACATATGCCACCACATACCTCAGTGCTACTGATTGACTAGGCTCATATTAGAAGTCACTTTTATCCAGGATCATTTGCTAGTCTAATAAGATCTGGTAAATTGGTCTTCTTAAGGGATCCCACATCTCACATTATCCTGTGATCTAATTAACTGATTAGCTATTGGTTTCCTCCACTAAATAGTAAGCTTCTTGAAATCCTCCACATTTAGCACTGTGTCTGACCACAGTAGGCACTCAACAAATATTTTCTGGCTGAATGCATCTCTATATTCTTCTTGCATGGCCATCCCATCTTTTCTGAATTTATCACATCCAATTCAAGCATTCGATACTGAAATCCAGGTTTAGATCAACATAAAGAATCATAAAAAGTGTAAGGGAAAAGGTCATTGCTTCTTCTTAATGTTTAAAATCACCCTCTCTACTTTTTAAATGGCTGGGATATGTGCACCAAGTCAAAATTTTGCCACATGGAACAGCTGTTCTACAGTATCAGTCAGTTAAGATATTGAATTTCAACTAGGCTAATGAATAAAGTATGCCCAATAGGGACTCTTTTCAGACTGTCATCATTATCCAAGAAAGCCAAAGTAGATGAGTATAGTGGCATGAGCCGTGAAAATGGGAGTCTCCAGGAAGAAATCATGCTTCCAGCCATTCTCTAACCAGTGAATGGAAGGACAGAGGACCATAGCCCATGGCTGATGAGAAGGAATAAAAAAGATTGACCAAGATGGAGGAGATCCAAGTTTTGGCCACTTGGACAGAGCTCTTTTTAGTCTAGAGAATGAGGGCATGAGAAGTAGCAAAAGCAGGACCTCAGGAGTTTGGGGAAGGTATGTCTTAATTTTATAAGTCTATGACTTCCCACTGTGTTTGTGTAGATGAGGCATGCCATGGACTTTAATCATAGATTCAGGGAATCTGAGAGAGTATCAACTTTGGTCATAATCAACTAAGGAATTTGTGGGCTGACTCTATCATTGAGAGAGGATGGGGAAGTACTGAAACAACAATATAAATTTGGTTTTCGTTGATGATTTTTGAACAGAGTTTAGTGATGACCAGAAATGCTATAGAAATAATTTCCTACTGACTTTTCTATAGAATTTGTCTATTTCCAAAGCCTAGCTGCCAAGAGCTGTTTGTAGGCACAGTTTGCTTTTTTACTTCCTGCTTTCTGGTATTCTTTTATGATACCCTCTTATCTTACCCATGTGGTTAAGAAGATGGTCCCTGAAGAACAATGCCTGGGGTCAAACCCAATCTGTGCCACATCCTAACTAGGTCACCTTAGGCAGTTACTCAAGCACTCTGTGCCTCAGTTTTCAACACATTAGGATTGTTTAAAAAAATTAAGCAGTTAATACATGTGAAGTGTTTAGAATGGTGCCTGGTGCATAATAAGCCTTGTATTATGTTAGATATTCATTTTCAGAGTTAGATACACTTTCACATGCTTGAATAATACTTGATGCAAAACTCTACCACGGCTCTAAACACATTGTATTTTATTTATGTATCTTCCCACTCTGTTGGGAGCCTCTTCCCAAGCAGAAACTATATTTTCTTTATCTTGGGCATTTCGCACAGTGCCCAGTACTTATTAAGTTTAAAATATAAGTTGTTTGAATCAATGAATTCTTATGAGATATACAATGTCACTTTCTTTGCCTCTTCCAACATGAAAAAGGAATTTATTATGGTGACATAACTTTTTAAAAATCTGGTAAACAAATGAAAAAATTACAAAAGTCACTCCAAAATTCCTGGATCCACACCACCCAAAGTAAAGGGGACTGCTTCAAATGTGATTCTGATGTTGCTTTGGCTTTATTTAAAATCTCACAATATTATAGTAATTAAACTGTGTCATGACCTCATCAAAATCGTGTAAGACTTAATTAATGTTTGTAAAGCCTTTTGCAGTCTTCAGATGAGAGGGGCCAGAAGAGTGTAAGGGATCATTATTATTATCACTGATGCCATCTTAAATGATGGCAAGCATTTTGCTTCACTCAAATTTGCTGATTAAATCCTACCTATGACCATGCAGAAACACAAACAAAATTCATTCCTACAATACAGTTCAGCCTGTCTTATTTACACATTGTAGACATATGTAAATACATAATGTTTCACTGCAACTGTTTTTCAGAAGGAATACAATTGAAATGATGATAAAGAAGGGAAAAAGGCAAAAGCATGAGGGTAGGACATGGGTCTCAGCTTTATCATCTAGGTTCTTGTACTTATAAAATAATCATCCCATGAACCTTGGAATCCGACAGACATAGGTTGGAATCCTGGTTTTGTAACTTACCTTCTTTGCAACTTGGGGCAAATTACTTAGTATATCTATCTCCCCCACTAACTTTTAAACTTTGGGTGGCGTGAGGATGATGTTTGTCAGGTACAAGACCATATACTCAGTGGCTAGCACAGTCTGGAACATAATATGTGATCAATATATTTTTAATGTATAAATGACTACATAACTATTCATATTAAACAATAAAGTTCAAAATCAGCAGCAGTTAAAAGATTGATCACTTCCATCTTTTATAACACTATCATTTCGTCATACAAAATGACTTATTTCCCAAGAGTTTGTGATAACTGGATTTTACTGTGTTGTCTCCATGACTAAAAATTCTGATTTCAAAGAACACTCAGTCATTTAGTTACACTTATTAACATTTAGCTATATTTAGTTAATAGCTTTAACTAAGATTTTCCAGCTATCTATTGCTGAATAGCCAACCACCTCAAATTTGGTGATGTAAATTATTCTTATGATTTTTAGGGTCAAGAATTCAGCCAGGGTATAAGAGGGAGTCTCATCTCTGCTCTGTGACACCTGGAACCTCAGTGGGGTGTTTCAAATGGCTAGCTTTAGCTGGAAAGCTTGGTAGGTGAGATAAAGTCTCTGTTACAGCTATCGGCTGCATTCTTCAATTTTTCTCCATATGTGTCTACTGGGGCTGGAATGTCCAAAATGGCTTCTTAATTTAGAAGTCTGTTGTCTGGGTTGAGATGGTTGAGATAATTCAGACTAGTCAGCCATCCTTCTCTCTCCAAATGGCTAAGTTAGGCTTCCCCAAAACATGATGCTCTCAAGGTTGTGGAAGTCTTCACATGGCAGTTGGATTCTCCCACTGTGAGCATTCTGAAAGGCCTAGAGAGAAGGTGCAAAACTTCTTATGAACTAGCCTCAAAAGTCCAGAACAACATGTCCATGGCATCTTATTGTTCAAGCAAATCACTAAAGGAATCCCAGACTCAAGGGGGGGAAATTTGACTCCACCTTTTAGGTGATGTTGTAGTAAAGAGCTTATATCCAACTTTAATATTTGATATAAGATTTTTTAAAAAGATTTATGCCTTAATCTATGGAAATATGAATTTGTCATGAAGAATTCTATTTTTTTTAACCATACTTCCTTACAATGGATAGCTGTCTGATCCATGTCAAAGGATTAAAAGAGGTGGGTTATAAACTTGCTTTTGCCACTTAATAACTGTGTGGCTTTGAACATGTATTTTAATCTTTCATCTTATTTCCTCATCTGTCTCAGAGAAAAATAATATCTCATTTATCTATGTTGCTGAGTTGTTGAAAAGATGAGATGATGGAAAGAAAAGAGGATGAAAACTTAAAAATTCTATGCAGATGTCAGGTATCATTGTTAGTAAGTTGTAGGAAGGAAATTACAGTCACTAGGCTTTTTACGTCTAATTAGAAAGAGTTAACTTGGTGGTGGTCTTGAAGTTCTTTGTTTCATTAAGACAGGGGGCTCCAGGGACCAAATCATAGTCTGGAGGTTGAACTTTAGCCTCAGAGTTTATGCTTTGGTTAGATCTGGGTGTAAACAGTACCAGGCTCTTTAGTGTCCCATCTGGACCATGCCTATTCCAAATAGGAAGATGAATAAGGTGATTATTTGCTATGCAAGGTAATTCGTGAAGCCATCCAACCATTTTCTATCATTTTATTAATTTAAAGTTTCTTTGATTATGAAAATGAACTCTTAATGATCTATTCCTTGCATGAATAGAAGACCCTTAGGCTCTAATTCTTGCTGCAAACCAAGACTGAACAAGCAATTCAGCAAAGGCTGGCGTATAGCTTCTACTGTGAGCCCTAATGTCTGTGCTTTAACAGTGGTGTAGTGCTGTGTGGATGTTTCAGAAGTCTTCTCTTCATTCTGTGCATCTGAGTACATTTATCACTTTTTGAAAGGCTATATATTCTGGAAACATTTAGAGAAAGACAATCTTCCTTGAACAACGTTTAAACTGAACATTTGCCCCTAGCAAGGCCATATTGTATTAGGAAAAGACAGCAATCTAAACCCAATACCTGGGAGGTAACTTGTTGAGTATCTATTTATTTTGAAGACAATGAGATCAGATAATTTGAATTTTCACACTTCATGATTCGATTCTTTGGTCCGTTTTTCAAGTACGAGACCATTGTAGATTCTAAAACTATATAATTTTAACCTAAATACAAGTTTAAACAGTGATATTGTCTCTGGCAAATTTCTACTCTAGTAGAACAACAGAGGTTTTTACTTCACAGAAGGTTTCCAGATAGTGTTTCTTTAGAATCACTTAAAAATTGACACAAGTAAGAAAAGCTAAATTCTAGCAAACCCCTAATGTATAGATTCTCCCAACTTCTCCCTTGACCATTCCCCTTGTCTTAGTTTCCTAGGGCTCTGATGACAGAGTACCACAGACTTGGTGGCCTAAAACAAGAGAAATGTGTTTTCTCACAGTTCAGGAATCTAGAAATCTGAAATCTGTAGGGAAATGTTCTTGTTTGCCTCTTCCTAGCTTCTGTGGTTTGCTAGAAATCCTTCGGCTTCAGTCTCTAGTGGTCACATGACATTCCCCTCTGTCTCTCTGTGTCCAAATTTCTTCTCTTTTTAAGGACAACAGCCATATTGGATTTGGGGCCCACTCCAATCCTAGTTTGACCTCATTTTAACTAACAACATCTTCAAAGACCCTACTTCCAAATAGAATCACATTCATGGCACTGGAGACTGGGGGTTAGAGCTTATATATTTTAGGGGACACAATTCAATGCATAACACCCCTCTTTATGCATCAAACTGTTCTCAGGACTCCTTATTACTAAATTCAATGTACACCTTCCAGGGTCCTTCCTTGACTTTTGTTTTTCATTTTTAGAGAAGTTGTGAGTTTACAATCTTGTATAAAATGCCCATATACTTGTGACAGTGTTTGATACTGATGATCAGACTATTCTTCTTAATGATTCATTACCCTTGGTTTCTGAGACACAACCTTCTTGGTTTTCATCCTACTGCTCTGGCTGAATCTTCACAATCTGTGTCATTGTGTTTCCTTCTATTTCCTGACCCTTAAATGTTTATGGCCATAACATTGTTCTCTACATATGCTCCTTTTATGATCTTACTCATAATCAGGACTTCAATTATCATCAACTTGACATCCATACAATAAATATTTATTGAGCTCATTTTGTCTTCCAATGATTAAACCTGACATTCCAAATCTAAATCTATAGCCTAGGGCTTTCTCCTGAGCTCCAAGCCCACATATACAGCTGCACACTAAATTTGTTCACTTGCTGATACAAGACACAGCAGAACTCCAGAGTGGAGTGGTCGTAGTCTGTGCGAATGGTTCTTCCTGGATTTGCGCAGTTCTCTGCCTTTCTAAATATTTGGCTCAAAATCAACTTGTCCAAAATTAAACTCATCTTACATACCCCAAATAACTTTTGCTCTTCTTGTGTTTTCTAGCTCAGTGAAAGAGATTCAAAATTGGCAAGCTGTGAAATCATTCTGAGTTGCCAGGATCTTTAACTTAAAAAGAAATAGAACAGTACCCACTTTAAAGGAGTGTAATGAAGATTATGTGAAATTATAAATGTAAAATACTCATCCTAGTATCTATCAAATATTATCCACCCAATATTTACTACTGTCTATTCCATTAATGTCCAAACTGGAATCCAGAGCCTAATATTAGATTTCTAGAAAAAAAAATATTTTCAACTCCTTTAACAAGTTCTCATAAACCTGCTACCTTTTACATATTTTTAATCCCAAAAATTTTAACCTTGCATTTACCATTACCTTACTTGAAGCCACAATCATATTTCTATTTCATCCTACTAACTGGTCTCCCTAACCCTAGTCATATCCCTCCCCCCACTCTCCAACTATTTTTCATATGTTTTCCACACTGAATTTTCAAAATGCTATTAAATACCCTGCTGATGTAAATGAAACTTAGCACAGGTTTTCAGTGGATTTCAGGGGCAAAGTCCAAAATCCTTAACTTGGTATTCAAAGTGCTTCATGTCATGTCCCCAATTTAGCATTCACCACCTTCTGCCTTACACTGGGATCCAGACAAATTCTTCTACTATTAACTCTTTGCCACATGCTGCTTCTGCTTCTAGAAATTCCTCTCCTCATTTCTGTAACTTGTTTATCTTTAAGAACTTAACTCACTGGTCTTCTTCTAGGAAACTTTTCCTGAACACTGAGCTTGTGTCTCTTATACCTGGCAATGGTGGAAACTCCCCGAGAGCAGAAACTGTCTGATCCACCTTTGTTATTTCCGGTGCCAAGCAAAATGAGTAGAGCATCTATGTTTGTGGAATGAATAAATAAATGAAAATTTTACCACTCTAATGAATGTTATCCAGTCCATGATCTTAGCTGTCACATTGGTCAGGGATGGGGCAAGGGCAGCTCCAAACCAGTCTAAGTTTCCTTCTTGGGATTCTGATGGGTCTGAATATTTCTGTAGAAAGGTGGTGCTGCCAGATAGAAACCTATTTGTGTGAGGCGTTAATGAACCTCTGGGGGTCACAAAATCTTAAGGCTTCAAGAATTCTTAGATTTTTTGTGTGTTATATTTCACATGGATGACAATATAAAAGTAATATATTGTAAGAATGCACCAACTTAAAACTGGGTACTATCAGAATTTTCAGCACCAGTATTAGCTTTTATATAATGCCATTTTAATTATTGTGTGCTAATATGAAGAGAAAGAAAAGAGTAAAAACATTTAATACAGTACTGTTGCTTTACAACAAACTGAAAGCCTAATTACACCAAGGCTCATTGAAGAAAAAGAGTTCATAATATTGTAAAGAGTAGAAAGTAGTAGAGGAATTGTTGTGCTTGCTGCTTTAAAAACAAGAAAAAACTGTGCCATACCAAGTCAATCCTACATTCACAATGTAGAAATTTACTATCAGCAAAACATCATCCATCACAGTACATTAATGCTGCTTTTTTTTTTAATTTTAGGAGGTACTGGGGATTGAACCCAAGACCTCACATGTGGGAGGCAGGTGTTCAATCACTGAGCTACATCCTCTCCCTGATGCTGCTATTTTTAGATTTTTAATGTTTGTTTTAAATTTGTAAACTTATTTTTACTTTATATTATAAAAGAGTTTTAAACATATAAGTATTTAAGAAGCTGTATAATAAAAATAATTTAGTAGAAGCCTAGAGATCTGAGAGAACATCTCCTTAAAAATAATTTGTACATTATTCAGGATTGGAAAAGACTGTTAATGAAAAAAGGATCAGATCATGACAAGCCTGACTCAAGAGAAGAAGTTTATTTGTCAGAGTAAAATGATTTGTCTCTTAGTGCAGTGTGCGTGTCTGTGCATTGAGTGTGCACACACACAAGCACATACATAACATATACACCTGCACATAAGAATGTATAAGAAACAAACACCTGAATACACACACATGCATAGTAACAGACACATAACACACAAGGACATATTTATCTACTTTTATCACCTCTTCCAGAAACCTTTATCTGTATTTTATTAAGAGGGCAAGAGAGGACAAGTATAAAATGAGAGAGCAGTTTTTCACTAGAGCTTAGTGTACCAGTTTGAAGAACAGGCCTTTGGAATTAGACTGACAACTCCAGCTCTGCCCATTTCTGGCTGAATATCATTGAAATTAATATTTCAGTCCCTTACTCTTCTCATCATTAAATCAGAAAAGATAGTGAGAAATTGGCTCATAGAATTGTTGTGAGAAGTATATACATTTTTGCATATAAAGAACTATAGCACTGTGCTTAATATATAAAAGAAATTGATAAGTACTGGCCATTTTAAAATTTTCGATTGAAAGATAACACTACTTTAAGAACCTGTAATAGTTGCAACACTGAAGAGGGCTTCTCCCTTGCCTTATCAGAGAACCTGAGAAATCCAGGTGTCATGGCTAAGGTCTTGCTCTCCTTCACTCCCCATATTCAATCTATCACCAGCTTCCTTGATTTATTTTTCTTCTGAAACCCTCTAAATTTGTTGCATTTCTCTTATCCTCATGTGAACTAAGGCAATAGGCTTATAACTGCTTTCCCCTCCCCATCCTTTGACTTCTTTCAATATATTGTTTCCACTGCAACCAGACAGACTTTTTCAAAAAGCGAATCTACCCATGGCAGTATGCACCCCAGAAAAAACATGTTTGTGATCTTAATCCATTTTGGTGGGTGTGGCTCCATCATAAATAGTATCTCTTG